>CM037161.1:20778598-20926102 GCA_020921065.1 Vaccinium darrowii
ATATACAGCCTACAAGGGGCATACCCCAGGGAGGACAAAGTAAAAGGACAAAGAAAAAGAAAGGAAAATTGCGTGAAATGAAGGGGAGGCCGCATGGGCTACATGAGGGAAGTAAGTTATACAATGTGTTTCTCATCCGTCTAAAGGAGAAAGAGAAGAAACACATAACAAAAAGAAAAGAAGGAAAATATAAATATTACAAGCCAACACAGGTTGGATTGGATGCAAGAAATACATATATAGTGTACAAGAAATTCTACTGCCAAATTCTAAGGAAATTTGGACAGCACTTTGTTTGAAATCTGAGTATCCAAACAACCGAGACAATTGCAGACAGCAGTAGAGCAATACAGTAACACCACAGCAACAGTAACAGTACCACCACGGCAACAGTAGAGCAATACAGCAACAATACAGTAGTGCAGCAGTATGTAACAGCATCGATATGCAGTATGCAGCATCAGCAGTACAAAATAGTAACAGATTTGCAGCAGATTTGCAGCAGATTTGCAGCAGCAGTCACTTGTGGTTTGCAAACCACATGATTGACACATGATTTAAATCAGATTGTGGGAGGACGCCCCCTCCCCAAGGGGTTCAAACATACCAAGGGACAACCCCCCAAGGCTAGGTCAAAGCATAACAATTTCCATTCAACGGTGTAATCATTTCCTGAGACAAATTGGGCAGCATTTCGGTTGAATTTGGACAATCCCAGTAAACAGTCACGTCATCATACTGGAACAGTAATGAGTAGCAACTACTACAGCAACTAAATCTAAACCAATCTGACAACAGTACTAGATCAGTGAAAACCAACATATTGAATGCAACAGCCCTTGCATTCAAATAACAATGCTAGATGCACCCTTATGCAATCTTATGCAATCTTGCACAAATAAATATACCAACATACAGGATGCAACAGCCCTTGCATCCATAAACAATACGAGATGCAATCTTATGCAATATCAATGTAGAAAGAGAAAGAGGATAGAACAAGGACTCATTGGAAAGAGGCCTCACTCACCTAACTCCCTCAAATCCTCACCCTCCCCCTCTATTTTGTGTTCACAATGAGTCCAGAGGAAAACCAACTCCCTCCACTCTCACAATCACCAACCATAATGTTTCACTCTGAAGGAAAGGATGAAGCTCAAGCCCACAACTCACGGGAAACACTCATATGAGTAGATCACTACCACACATCAAGAGCATTCAGGACCACAAAGAAGTTCAGTGCATAGAAGATTACAGATAATTACCTAAGTAATTAGTAGTAATAGTAGTACCACAAATGCTTCCTTGGGAGAATTATCCTGCAAATACACACTACCCAAATGGGCTGTTAGGGGACTCATACTCACAACCTGCTGCTTGATTTGGAACCTGTTTAAGAATACCAAACGATAAGTGATACAGTAAACAATATATCAAAGCACTAGGCAGCTTACAAAAACCATTATGAGAGATAACGTCAGGCAGCATGCATTGGTAGATTCCATATTTCCAAAAGGGATAGTGGTCCAGGTGGGATTTTGTTGAGGGACAACAACCTATACCTAATGTCAGTGTTAATTTTCACCACTATGGAGGAAATGCTATTGTGCAAACCTTGGAATTTCCTGGTATTCCTCTCTATCCAAATGTGGTAGAGAGAAACTGTAAATGAGAGCTTTGCCAATGTGCTGATAAGTCCTCTACCCTTAAAAGCAGAGATAAGAGTGACCAGACCGGACAGATCCTGAGCCTGCCCTAAGAGCTGAGACTTAATACACACCTCATTCCATACCTGCTTAGTGAAAGGACAGTTAAAAAAGAGGACACGTCCTTCATGAGATTCTTCTGCAGGGCAGAAACTACAACAGGACACGTCCTTCATGCCAAAGAGCACAAGCCTATCCTCAGTAGAAAGCTTGTTTTGGATGGCAATCCAGGTTATCAAACTGCACTTAGGGATATGTGCTGGGAACCACACAACATGGTTCCAATTAATGCTGGGAAATTTTGTTCTAAGTTGTTCCCATAATGATGAGATGGAGAACAGCCCATCCTTGGCAATAGTCCATCTGCATGTATCCACAATGGGAGGCTGAGATGAGTTAACAGTAGGAAGATGGGCTCTAATCTCATTTAGTTCCCAGGTTTGGGTGATGGGAAAGGACCATTGGTTTGTACTACTCAGGATAGCTGAGACAGGGGCATCATCAGTCAAGCCTGAGTCATAGACCACACGATGACCAAAGTGCTTAACCAGAGGGCCAAAGTGATGCCAATTGTCATACCACAGGGATATCTTGGATCCATCCCCAACTAGATATTGGATGAATGGTTGGATGATAGGTCGAAGTTGAAGCAATTTCCTCCAGGTCCAAGAGGGGCTGGAGGGAATTTTAACTTTCCAGAGACTTCTCCCCTTTAGTAAATAGGATTTCACCCATTGACACGACATGGATTGTTCCCCTCCAGACACTAGGAACCATATATGCTTAGCCATGGCTGCCTTGTTCCAAACTTGGAGGGATTTGAACCCAAGACCCCCTTCTTTCCTTGGAGTGCAAAGGTGCTCCCAGGACACCTTAGCACTTGTATGTTTAAGATCAGTCCCAGTCCAGAAAAATGCTCTCAAAATCCCCTCAATCTCCTTGACCACTTTTTTGGGTAATATAAAGATTGAGGACCAGTATGTCTGCATAGAGAATAAAACAGACTTAACCAACTGAATTCTGCCAGCATAGGAAAGATACTTGTTGGCCCAAGATTTGGTGCGATTTGTGATTCTATCAATGAGGGGCTTACAATCCAAGTATTTGAGTTTAGTGGAGATCAGAGGGACTCCAAGATATCTCACTGGGAGAGAACCTTCCTGGAAATGTAGAGCATCCAGTATAGATTGTTTAAGAGTAGAAGGAACACCAGAGAAGAAGATGTTACTCTTACCAGGACTAGGTGAGAGCCCAGATAATGCTTCAAATTCTGAGAGGGCCTCCTGAATACATTGGATGGAGCTTACCTCACCTTTGCAGAAGATCATGAGATCATCCGCAAAACATAAATTGATTAACTTGGTCTTATCACATCTCCAATGAAAATGAAAATTGGGACTTTGGGATTTTTCCTTAAGAAGTTGGGTGAGAACTTCCATGACAATCACAAATAGGTAGGATGACAAAGGATCGCCTTGTCTCAATCCTTTCTTTCCCCTGATGGAGCCAGTAGCTTCCCCATTTATGCTTAGGGAATAATTGGCAGTGGAGACACATGCCTTGATCCAATTGATCATTAGAGGATGGAAGTTCATGGAGGAAAGTGTGTCCCAAAGAAAATCCCAATTGACATTGTCATATGCTTTCATGATATCAACTTTCAAAGCACATCTAGGAGAGTGGGAATTCCTATGATAGTCCCTCATGAGCTCTTGGGTGAGGAAGATATTATCTGAAATTCTTCTCCCTTTCACAAACCCTGATTGGACTGGGTCTATGAGATGGGGGAGGCCTGCTTGGATCCTTTTGGCAAGGATCTTAGCAATACACTTGTAGATGGTGTTACAACATGAGATGGGTCTAAAATCCCCAACCTTTGTAGGGTTAGGAATCTTAGGAACCAAGGCAATACTTGTTGAGTTGGCTTTGGTGAGGAGCTTTCCAGATCTGAAAAAATTCCTCACGGCAGATGTGACCTCATTACCCACCACACTCCATGATTTCTGGAAGAATCCAGCATTGTACCCATCAGGGCCAGGGGCTTTGTTAGGATTTAGAGACATAAAGGTTTCTTTGATCTCTAAATTAGAGATCTCAGAAACCATAGCTGCTCTCTGGGTATCTGAGAGTCTGGCACTTATCAATTGACTAACTCTAGAAGATCCAGAGTACCCAGCAGGATGTGCTGTACCCAATAGTGATGTGTAGTAATTAACAAAGGTAGTCTTTATCACCTCAGGATCATGAGTGATAGAGTCATCAGGAAGAGTTAGGCTTATGATTTTATTCCTATTCCTGTTTTGGGAAATGGACTTGAAAAAATAGGACGTGCATTGGTCCCCCAGTTTAAGCCATTGTATTCTGGATTTCTGCTTAGCAAAACTCTCCTCTGCTCTGACTAAGGCAAGATATTGTTTACACAGATTTCTTTCAAGTGCTTGATTAACTAGGTTTGCAGGGTCCTGACCAAGCCCACTTTGAATGGTATCAAGCTCCTGTCTAACCAAAATTGTTCTTTGAGAGATATCACTGTATTCCTTTGTGTTTAGTTTCTTAAGTTCACCTTGGAGAAGCCTGAGCTTCTCACAAACAACAAACATAGGATTACCTATGATCACCCTACTCCAAATATTCTGAACAATAGATGTGAAGTTAGGGTGATCAGCTAGAAAATTGAAGAACTTAAATGGTCTATGAGCTTTCCTGCCATCAGAGTTTAAGAACACTATAGCAGGAGAATGGTCAGATATGGCAGGGGGAAAAAAATGGGCATTGGAGCAAGAAAACGACTTAATCCAATGCTCATTGACCAAGACTCTATCAATTTTGGTAGCAACATACTGATTATGGGCTTGTTTGTTAGCCCAAGTAAATTGACAGCCCGAATACCTGAGATCCTCTAAGTCACTATTGCCTATGAATTGGTTGAATTCCTCCATATGTGGAGGCCAATGTTGGTCACCACCCACCTTTTCATGTTGAAATCTTAAGGCATTAAAATCCCCTAATATGATCCAAGGTTCAGAAGCTATCCAACAGGTCAGATCCTGCCAGAGCTCTCTTCTCTCCACATGGAGATTAGAGCCATAAACAAAGGTGCTCAAAAATTTGAGATCACCAGTCAGTGACTGAACTAGACAATGTATAGCCTGACTTGATTGGCACAAAACACTCACATTAAGGACGGCTGGGTCCCAGACAACACAAAGTCTACCACTTGGGGCATTAACAAAATTATGTACATAGGACCATAATGGAAACATGGAATTAATGATCCTAGGACAATTACCCTCTTTTATTTTATGCTCAACAAGTCCAAAAAGTGATAATTTATTTTTCCTAACAAAAGTACCAACCTCTTTTTGTTTAATAGGGTCATTAAGACCTCTCATGTTCCAAAACCCAAAATGTAGAGGTGTTCTAAGCATAAATGATGGCAGAGGGTAAAGCAACATAGCATACTGCCCAACAAAAAATAATAAGGTCAGATTACCTCTTTTGGAGTGGGGAATGCTTATTCCCCTGCTGGTTTTGCCCCTGCTTATTCTTCTTTTTATTCTTCTTTTTGCTGGATATCCAACCTTGATCTTCATCAGGAGGATCAGGAGGTTTACTGCCATTAGGGTCCACACTACCCTTTCCATTCTCCTTGACCCCAAAAGACTTCTGAACCTTAGAATCAGGGCTTGAGATGGAAGTATTGAGAGGGTTATGTGTTGTAGCCAGAGGACTCATGCTTGGGCCAGTAGCACTAGGGAATTGTGATTTGGCTTGGTTTGTGGCAGGTTTTGTTTGTTCCTTCATTGGATCAGCTAGTTCCTGAGTACTCTCCTCTTCAATAATTAGCTCTTCATCCATTTCCTCGCTGTCCAAATCATCCTTTAATGACAGCTCCCCACCACTGAAATCAACAGGATGGGTTACAGCTTCCAGAGCTGAAATTCCTGAGATGGATGCAGCTTTCCCCCTTGAGATAGTTATCCAATCCGCTGTGGTAGTACTTGGCTTTGTAGGCTGTGGTTTCACACACCTCGATGTGGGATGTCCAAAGACCTCACACACTGAGCAGACCTGCGGCATCCATTGATATTCTACACCTATTGTTAGGCCAACCTTCTCTAGCAGTTGTTTTTGTATAAAACTCTGTATTTTGGGCTGCCATTCTCTGGGCAGACATCTGATTCTCAGGGATTGTAAATAGCAGCCGTTATGCTGCTCGATTTCCTCCAAAACCACCACAGTTGCTGCAGCTGCAGCAACTAACATCAGTTTGCAGCTGTCTGTGTCTTGGCGATGCAGCCCCTTGCATCAAGTCCAAGGATTTATCCCAAGATCCATGTTCAAGCCTCAAGTCTCATGTTTTCAAGCATCAAGTTTTATGGTCAAGCAATTCCATGACATTTGCAGTCCCAAGTATCATGTCAAGCAGCAAGTATCATGTTCAAGCTTCATTAGTAACTGTGCTACACTATCCCCATTTTTGTATGGTGTTTCTCTCTCCTCTATTTGATGGGAGAGAAACATCCAGTAGGGTTCTACTTGTCTAGCTCACTTTGTAACAATTATCTGATTCACCTATTACCTTTGCTTATTTACACCTATGCTGGCGGGATGTGCCAGTAACCCCTATTTCCTTTTTCTTTTCATTTTGTCCTTCCTGGGGTATGCCCCTAGTAGGCTGTACATTCGCTTATCCTCTTTTAATTTCAAGCTTATTTACCCAAAAAAAAAACAGTGACCTGAATTTCCTCGGGAAGCTCAGTAGCAGCATCAATCTCTATACAAATTCTAGCAAAAGCTAGACGTGTCCTCTTAGCAGTAGCCTTATCCACATGTAGAGGTACACCAATGGTACTAGCCACTCTACTCAGACTCTGTTCAGTCCAACATTCAGGGGGCAAATTATGCAATTTGACCCAGGCTGGGATTTTCTTGGGTGGTTCTTTGGTGAGGGACATCATCCTTCTCCATGGCTTAAGTACAAGGAATCTCTTAGAGAAGAACCAGGGACCATTATCTAATACAGCAAATTTTGAGTCTTCATCTTGAAACTCAAAAAAGATGAAACCCTTGTCATCCATACGCACTGACCTTAAGCCAAACTTTGTGTTCTTTTACCCCAGAGGTTGTGAGCAGTAGTATTGACCAGAGGGAAAGCCATTTTACCTTCCAAGAAATGGCCCACCAGACAACACTTCCAGCTATCCTCATCGATATGCATAACATCTAACACCACAGCTGCAGACTTCCCTTGCCGTAGCTCTGGATGGTAAGAAAGCTTCATTGCTTTAGACGGTCCCTGTGATTGGAAGAGAGCAGCCCAATTTTTGGAGTTGGGGGCTTTGTTATTTGTGGAGATGTGTTTAGGTTTAGGAGAAGGAAGAGCTTCTGACTCATGAATTGTTGTTGAAGAAGATCCAGGGGTTTCACTGGACGAAATTAGGTTTAGGGTTGGTCGAGAAGTCGATACTGGTTGGGATGAGTTATATCGAGGTCTAACTGCACTTGGGGAATGGCCCAAATTAGGGTCCTCTGCAACATATGGAATCCCTTTGGCATTGTAGAAAACTTGCGAGGTAGCAAATGGTCCTTCCTCCTTTGATTGTCGCGACTCGTTGGTTGTTGTTGGTTCCAACGTGCAACCCTTCGATTTGTGACGAATAACCTCTGTGTTTTCCTCATGCTCAACCCGCAACCGTTCTTCTTCAAAGACCTGTTGCAATTTGCGAGCTGGGCTAGGGTTTTTTGTTGGTATTTCATAATCCCCAACAGCGAATATGTTGAGGTCCACGGACCGATGTGTTAATTTCTCCAGATCTTCTCCCTCTGGATTTGAAGAGGTGAGATGAGAGACACCTTGCCTCCTTCGAACTTCATAAGAATCCAGTGCTCGAGTCCCTAAATCGTCGGCCAAGGAGATGAATCTATCCCCCAGCACACGGGGAGAACCAGGTTTAGCCGCCATACTTTAGGGTTTACGGGGAGTGGGTGAATCACCGAAATCGCTTGAGCAAAGAAGATGATGACGTCATCTCCTACTTTTTTCACAAAACTCAACCAACGAATTGATTTCTGCTTGAAGTTCACTTAGTCATTATTCACTTTTTTTTTCACTTTTTTTTTTTGGGTAAAAGAAGCTTGAAATAAAAAGGGCTAACCGAATTTACAGCCTACAAGGGGCATACCCCAGGAGGACAAAATAAAACAAAACAAAAAAGGAAAAGTAGGGAACAATAAAAATAGGATCCTACGCCAACTGGCTACAATTATCTAAGAGTAAGTAGATGAATGTTTCCTAACCTTCTAACAAGATGATAAGGAAACAGACAACAAAATGAATTTTGAACATGGCAGCTTGAACATAATCATGAAGCTTGATGCTTGGCTAAGAGACTTAAGGTTTGAACATACACTTGGGGAAGAAGTAGCACCTGGTGATCCATGACTGCTGATGTACCATTGCAATGTAGCACCACCACCAATTGTAGTAGAACCACCAGAGCTAAGTCTTAGAAATTTGGGCAGAGTGACGTTTGAAATTTGAAAATCCCGGAATCAGTGGCTGTGTGCAGCAGTACCAGCACATCAGCAGTACAGCAGGAGCCATACAGCATTAGTGATCTCAGAAAATAGAAAACAGATACAACAGCAGCTATGGTACCAAATAGATAGACTTGGTACCAAATAGCTATGGTACCATTGCAGAAACTGCAGCAAGAGATAGACTTGGTACCAAATAGAACCAATCTATCCTCAGTGTACAACCTATTCCGGATAGCAACCCAGGCGATAAGGCTACACTTAGGTATATGACCAGGAAACCAAATACTTTTATGCCAAGAGACTGTGGGGAACTTTGGTCTAAGGTGATTCCAAAGTGAGGAGATTGTGAATTCTCCATTGGAAGTGAGAGACCATCTAAGGTGATCCTCCTTGCCTCCAACTGGTGAAGGAAGGAGGGAAAGTTGAGCTTTGATTTCCATAAGCTCCAATGTCTGAGTGATGGGAAAAGCCCAATGAGGGCTCTTAATGATCGCTGCAACCTTAGTGTCCTTTGGAAGACCGGAGTCATAACAGACTCTTGTGCCAAACTTGGCAGCCAAGGGCCCTAATGGGTGCCAATTATCAAACCAAAGGAATGTGGAAGTGCCATTACCTATGGACATTTTGAGGAGAGGATGAACAATAGGTCTGAGAGCAAGGAGTTTCCTCCAAACCCATGATGGGTCACTAGGCACTTTGACTTCCCAAAAGCTTTTACCTCTTAGCAAATATGATTTGATCCATTGACACCACATAGATTGTTCCCCACCAGAGATGAGGAACCAAATATGCTTGGCAACAGCAGCTTTGTTCCATATTTGAATGGACTTGAGTCCCAGGCCACCCTCCTGCTTAGGGGAGCATAGATGCTCCCAGGACACCTTGGCACAAGACTTTTTAAGGTCAGGACCGGACCAGAGAAAGGCTCTTAGGATAGCCTCAACCTCTGTAATAACTTTCTTAGGAAGTATAAAGAGGGAAGTCCAGTAGGTCTGCATAGAAAACAACACATTTTTAATCAATTGCACTCTCCCGGCATAAGTAAGGTCCCTATTGGTCCAGCTCTTAGTTCTGGCAGTGATCCTATCTATCACAGCTTTACAATCACTATGCTTAAGCTTCGTGGAAAGTAGGGGAACGCCGAGGTATCGAACGGGGAGGGAGCCCTCATTAAAGTTTAGAATGTGAAGGATGTCATTCCTAGTGGAGTGCTGAACTCCAGAGAAGAACACATTGCTTTTACCAGGGCTAGGTGATAGGCCAGAAAGGGCTTCAAATTCTTGGAGAGCGGCCTTGATGTGAATGACAGAGTTCAACTCACTCTTACAGAAGATCATAAGATCCTCTGCAAAGCACAGATTGATAATTTTTGTTTTGCTACATCTCCAATGAAATTGAAAATCAGGAAGCAAAGCCTTTTCCTTAAGGATGCATGTTAGGACTTCCATCACAATTACAAACAAATATGAAGAGAGCGGATCCCCTTGCCTAAGACCCCTATTACCTTTGATGTATCCAGTGGATTCCCCGTTGATGTTAAGAGAATAATTGGCAGTGGTAACACATGCATGTAGCCATTTAATCATCTTAGGGTGAAAATTCATGCTTTTAAGGACATCCCAAAGGAAATCCCACCTAACATTATCATAAGCCTTCATTATATCCACCTTCATGGCACATCTAGGAGAGGGGGATGATTTATGGTAACCTCTCATGAGTTCTTGGGTAAGAAAAATATTGTCAGCAATTCTCCTACCCTTGACAAAACCAGACTGAACACAATCAATAATGGATGGAAGAACAGCTTGGATCCTTTTAGCTAAAATTCTAGCAATGCACTTGTAAATTGTGTTACAACAAGAGATGGGCCTATAATCGCTAACTTTGGAAGGGTTAGGTATTTTGGGAACAAGAGCCACAATGGTGGCATTGGCCTTAGCAAGTAACTTACCTGATCTAAAGAAATTTTGCACTGCTGCAGTGATGTCATGACCAATAATAGACCAAGCCCTATGGAAAAACCCCGCGTTAAACCCATCAGGGCCAGGAGCCTTTTTAGGATTAAGCTCCAAAATTGTAGCCTTGATTTCAGAATCAGTGATGTCTTGTACCATAGACAAGCTTTGAATGTTGGTCAATTTATTGGAGATTAACTGACTAACTCTTTCAAAGCCATCATAGCTGCAATGGTTCGCCACTTGCTGCAACAAGGGAGTAGTTTCATTGCTGCATACTGCTGGTGGTATATTCTATATTTACTTACTTGCAATTGAATTTTCATACTAAACTATAGCAAGGGCTGTTGCTATAGTTACTTGCTTGTTAGCTTGCATTTGGATTATGCTCATTAAGTGGGTTGCAAGGGCTGTTGCAACCTACATACTTAATTGCTTGCTTTTGAACCTTCATGTTAATCTATAGCAAGGGCTGTTGCTATAGATATTTGCTTGCTTACCTGTATCATTGTATACTTACCAGTGGATTGCTTAGAGTTGTTTGCCACCATCTGGACTGTTGTGTGTCTGATCAGCATCCACATTGTTGAGTTTTCTGGCCTAGCCTTGGGGGGCTGTCCCATGGCATGTATTAGTCCCTTCTGGGAGGGGGCCTTTCCTCCCTACTCTAGCCTGTCCACCCTGTTCTGCACTCTTTACCCATTCACCCAATTGTGTTACTCATTACTGCGGCTGATGCATCATTGTATGCTGATGCATCATTGTATATCCTGACTTTTGAAGCTTTCATCTACTCATGACAAGCTTCATGGACTCTTCTGCTATCATCTTCATGACAAGCTTCAGATGCTGAATCTCAAAGTTAATCATTTTGTTGTATGTTTCTTAATCATCTTTCTAGAAGGTTAGGAAACATTCAAATCACTTACTATTAGATACTTGTAGCCAGTTGGCGTAGGTCTCCTATCTTTATATTGTTTATATTGTATTTTTTTTCCCTCTAAGTACCCTCATGTAGCCATTGCGGCCATCCCTTTATTTCACGCAATTTTCTTTTCTCTTTCCTTTTTCTTTTTGTCCTCCCTGGGGTATGCCCCTTGTAGGCTGTATATTCTTTTGCCTCCTTTTTATTTCATGCTAAATTACCCAAAAAAAAAAAAAAAACAGCAGTATGCAGCAGCAACAAATGCAGCATCAGTAAGCATCAGTATGCAGCAGCAGGAGTATTCAAGAGTATTCAACAGAGCAGTGTAGCAGCAGAAGGCATTGGTATGTGCAGCAGTACAGCAGTAGCAACAGTAATATGTGCAGCAGCATTAACAGTAATAGTAGCAACTGCTGCAGCAGCAGTTTGCAGCAGTAACAGAAGTAGCAGATTGCAGCATCAGAAACAATGAGACAGTTGCAACAATAGAAGTGTAATGAAGTGTGATGACATGGAGAGATTCTGGAATGGCATCCTGAGCAATATAGGTGAAACTTCACGTCAAATGGGAGGAAGCCCCCTCCCCAAAGGGGTCATACATGCCAGGGGACAACCCCCCCAGGCTAGGTACAGGAGGAAGCCCCCTCCCAGAAGGGGATCAAACTGTGCCAGGGACAACCCCCCATGGCTAGGCCTAATCCAAGACAACAACATCCAAATTTGGAGAAATTTGAGCAGCATTTCTGCTGATTTTAACTAACCCACTGTACAAACAGTAAAGATGAAGCTATACAATGATGATGCCAAACAACATCGTGGATGCTGATCAGGCACGCAGCAGTCCAGATGATGCCCAACAACTCAAGCATTAACAAGCAAGTCTACTGGTAAGTATACAATGAAACAGATAAGCAAGCAAGCAAGTATCTATAGCAACAGCCCTTGCTATAGTATAACATGAAGGTTCAAGAGCAAGCAAGTAAGTATGTAGGTTGCAACAGCCCTTGCAACCCACTTAATGAGCATAATTCAAGTATAAGCAAGCAAATAAGTAACTATAAAACAAAAAGTCAAATAAATTAGAACTAGAGAGAGCAATGACGTCAGCACTCTTCAGGCGATTTGTGCGATCGGTTTCGCCACGAACTGGTTCATCGTGATCTTGCCATGGGAGATGGATCAATCGAAGTAGTGGAGGGCCTTGGGCTCAAGTCAGTCGATTCACACGAAGTTCGCATGAAGCAAAGAGGTATTTTCAACTCTCGAACTACTCTAAGTCCTGTGCAAACCCCTATATCGGGGGTTTCAGGGTCTTTCATGGCCGCTCTGCATAAATCCTCAGATCTGAGCGCTGACATTCGAGATACCTCTGGAGATGCCTCTTCTCTCCAGCAATCACCTAAACCTAGCTTTGTCCAATCAAATGTATACCCAATGACATCCAAATCTGGTTCTAACAACCCTACCCACATCAATCCTTCCCCTTCCCACATCCACAACCAAATCCCTGGTAATCCAAACCTCATCGATCATAACCTCAAACTTTCAGCAAACCCTAACCCAAAAAACCTTAGCTCCAAAGGCCCAACTCCAAATACAGAGGCACCCTCTTCAGCTGCTGGCTATTCCCAAGGTACTGGTCCTGACGAGCCCAAGTTCGGCCCTCACAGCCCTACCCTTTCGGAGTCTAGCCCATCCCGTAAGCTGCAAAGGGTGTTTCAAAAAGCGAGTGACTGCTTGGATAGTGCGGAGCGACTGGCCTCGTTGGTCAATTCCATCGAGGGTGAAATGCATAATTCGGGAGTCAACATTAGCTTCTCAAAATTCAAGGATCATCTCCTCCAACTCCAAGAAGCAGGCAATAATCTGCCCCCATTTGATCTTGATGGGGAATTTGTTTCAGTACAGAATGAACAGGTGCCAGTAAATCCTCCGGATCCTAGAGCAGCCGAAAGTACCAAGGAGCTTAAACAACCACCCCAAGGTCCCCAGACTAAAAATTGGTCCTCACTCTTCAAGGCTCAGGCACCATCCAAAATCATGAAATTGGAGCACTACCCTGAGGTGCATAGAGGGAAGGATGCATATGTTAGTTTCGATGAGGAACAGTTAGAAGATGGAATTGGAAAGCATTGCCTGATTGGTAACTTTCTGGATGGTAAAATGCTGATTCCCCTCCTCACTGCCACTGCCCGTGCAGTCTGGAAAGATCACGGCAAATTTTCTATTAAACAGCTGGGCTCTTGCTATCTTTTTGAGTTTGAAGACGAAGCCTCCAAGTTGGCTGTACTGGAGGGGGGCCCTTATTTTTTCTCCCGCAGATATCTGGTATTGAAGGAATGGACTAGGATGCTTGTTCCAGGTAAAAATCATCCTCCCACCATTCCCGTATGGATCAAATTACACAGGCTACCCCTTGAATTCTGGAATCACATTGGGTTTAGTAAAATAGCTAGTACTATTGGAAAACCCATCCATGTGGACGAAGCCACAGCAAACAAGAAGCGTTTGGACTATGCCCGTATCTGTGTTGAGATAAATGCCGGGGACGAGCTGCCGAGTGATATCACTATCTCAGTTAACTCTAATTCTATTATGGTGGGAGTAGAATATCAATGGCTCCCTCCTAAGTGTAATAACTGCTTGGTTTTTGGGCATACATGTGCTCCTAAAGCTGCTCCTAAAGCTGCCCCTAAACCAACAAATGCTGGAGATGAATGGGTAGTGGTGGGCAAGGGTAAACTCACCTCAACACCACTGCAGGGTGCCAGTCAAGTCACAGCAGCTGCATTGCCAAAACAGATGGAGGATACTAGCAGCTCCCTAACTGCTGGGTCAGTCATCACTAAGCCTTCAGAATCACTTCCCCATCTACTTCAGGAAAACCATTCCATCTCTAACCCTCCTGTATACCAGACACATCAGCCCCTCTCTCCTGATGATACACTTAGTGAAGATTTGGATGAAGAGGTTCTGATATTTGATGAAGGGGGGCAGCAACCCATCATTCAGGATCAGACTGGGGAGCATTCCCTCCATCACCTTACCAAACCAGCATCCATTACCACTACTTCTGGAGGACAGAGATTTCAAGAATCCAACAGCTCCAGGAAAAAAAGGCTGAAGAAGGAGCGCAAACTCCGAAAACAGGGCAGTACCTAATCTCATCCTCATTTCTTGTCTCTTTTGTTAAATAATTCCATGTCTAGTACATGTGTTTGTTTTGGATTTTGGAATCTGCGTGGTCTTAATGACCCTCTTAAACAAAAGACTGCTAAAACCTTTTTGCATAATAATAAGATATCCATGTTTGGTCTACTTGAGCATAAAATTAAAGAGCCTAATATTAGGAGAGTCATGAATTTTGTTAGCCCTCAATGGCTTTTTGCGCACAACAGCACCCACTCCCCCTCTGGGAGAATTGTTGTCTGCTGGGACCCGATCATTCTGTCTGTTCAGGTCTTGGCCATGTCCAAACAGTTCCTACATTGTGAGGTTAAGGCTCTGCAAGAGGGATATGTGTTCCATGCTACCTATATCTATGGATCTAATGATCATCATGAAAGACAGGAACTCTGGAGAGACCTCCTATCTCTTAAGGTTTCTGTCCCCTGGGCTGTCTTGGGGGACTTTAATATTATTAGATCACCCAGAGAGAAGGTTGGGGGTACCCCTTTGTGCCCCCTTCATGTTGATGATTTCAACTCCTGTCTATTTCTTAGCGGATTGGAGGATTTGAGATTCTCTGGATGTCACTTAACTTGGTCTAATAGGCAGCAGCCCCCCAATCATTTTTTTTTTTTTTTTGGGTAAATAAGCTTGAAATTAAAAGAGGCTAAGCGAATGTACAGCCTACAAGGGGCATACCCCAGGGAGGACAAAGAAAAGAAAAAGGAAAATAGAATTGCGTGAAATAAAAGGGATGGCCACAAGGGCTACATGAGGGTAAGTAGGGTAAAGTACAAGATACGCAAATATAAACTAATGAACTGATGCAGTGACAGAGAAGAAAAGTGCGTGGTCCCGGCACAACCCGCCGGGGAGGGAAGATAGGAAACCAACTCATCCCGTTGGAATAGGCCTTGGAGTAGCATGGCAAATGATACTTGATGACTGAATAGGACTTGGAGTAGCATGGCAAATGATACTTGATGCTTGGGGAGGTACTTGGGATACTTGATGCTTGAAGCTTGCTTATGGAACTTGATGCTTGGGGTGGGACTTGTGAAAGTGGTTTGATGGAATTTGAGCAGCATAACGACTGCTTTTTACAATCCCAGAGAATCAGATGTCTGCCCAGAGATTGGCAGCCCAAAAATACAGAGTTGTAGGGAGGAAATGCCCCCTCCCAGAAGGGACTAATACACGCTACGGGACAGCCCCCCAAAGCTAGGCAAGAGATTTCAACATTGTGGATGCTGATCAGACACACAGCAGTCCAGATGAAACTAAACAACTTAAGGTAAATAACCTATCATGTCCGCTGGATTTCTGGAAAATTGGGCAGCATCTCCTTTGTAACAGGTACGTAACACAGCAGGTTCTCAACAAAGTTCAATTGCAAGCAAGTAAAAATGCAGGTTGCAACAACCCTTGCAACCCACCTAATAAGCATAATCCAGATACAAGTAAACAAGAATCTATAGCAACAACCCTTGCCATAGATTAACATAATAACATGAAAGTTCAATTGCAAGCAAGTAAAAATGCAGGTTGCAACAACCCTTGCAACCCACCTAATAAGCATAATCCATATACAAGTAAACAAGAATCTATAGCAACAACCCTTGCCATAGATTAACATAAAGTTCAAGTAGGTTGTACGGTTACCTGGAGTATTAGCAAGCTCCATCAATGGCAGCAGTAGCAACACAACAGTGATGACTGCAGCAGCAGTGAACCACTGATTGGTGGAGGGGCAGCAGTTGCAGCAGTAAACAAGTCCCAAACAATGCATCAGCAGCAATACAGATCCATCCTCGCTGCAGCAAACAGGGGCAGCAGCAACAGTACAGGGGCAGCAGCAATAAATGCCATTGAATCTGCCCCAACAGCTTGAAACAACCCAGTAATCGCATGCTCAATGATTTCTGGAAATTTGGGCAGCATCTCCTTTGAAAATCGGCATCCCCCGAGGTGCAAAGAACCCCACAGAAGACAAAGCAGGAGCTATAGCAGAAGCTGTCACAGCAATGAAACACAAACAGTAGTAGAAGCCAGTGGCAATATGTAAGTATCAGTAGCAAGAACACTTGCTACAGATAAACAATCATATTTCTTCTAAGATTGATAGAGTCTTGGCTAATGAGGATTGGCTTAATGCTCATCCTTTTTCTTCAGCTTTTTTCCATTCCCCTGGGATCTCTGACCACTCCTCTGCTGTGGTTCACATCATTCCCCTACCTAAAACTGGCCCCAAACCTTTTAGGTTTTTTGATTTTCTTGCTGACCATTCTCTGTTTCTTCCTACTGTTCAGAAAGTTTGGAGAAACTTTGTCTTGGGTAACCCTATGTTTCGTCTTTATGAGAGGCTTAGATTGCTCCAAGTGGAACTTAAAAAGCTTAACAACAAGGAATTTAGTGACATTTCTGGTAGAGTGTTGAAGACCAAGACTCATCTGGAAAACCTCCAGTTGGAATTAAGCATCAATCCTTCATCTGCCATTCAAATTGAGGAGATGCTTGTCTACAAGGATTTCCTTACTCTTTCTAGAGTTGAGGAAAGCCTTGCTAGACAAAAATCTAGGATCCAATGGATGAAGTTAGGGGATCAGTGTACCTCTTTTTTCTTCAAGTCAATAAGCAACAATAGAAACAGGAGTAAAATCACTAGCCTTGTCCTTGATGGCTCTACCACTACGCATGATATGGTTGTCATTAAGGACTCTTTTGTCACATATTACAATAACCTACTTGGCAAGCCTCACAGCTCCCATTATGATGGCTTTGAAAGAGTTAGTCAGTTAATCTCCAATAAATTGACCAACATTCAAAGCTTGTCTATGGTACAAGACATCACTGATTCTGAAATCAAGGCTACAATTTTGGAGCTTAATCCTAAAAAGGCTCCTGGCCCTGATGGGTTTAACGCGGGGTTTTTCCATAGGGCTTGGTCTATTATTGGTCATGACATCATTGCAGCAGTGCAAAATTTCTTTAGATCAGGTAAGTTACTTGCTAAGGCCAATGCCACCATTGTGGCTCTGGTTCCCAAAATACCTAACCCTTCAAAAGTTAGTGATTATAGGCCCATCTCTTGTTGTAACACAATTTACAAGTGCATTGCTAGAATTTTAGCTAAAAGGATCCAAGCTGTTCTTCCATCCATTATTGATTGTGTTCAGTCGGGTTTTGTCAAGGGTAGGAGAATTGCTGACAATATTTTCCTTACGCAAGAACTCATGAGAGGTTACCATAAATCATCCCCCTCTCCTAGATGTGCCATGAAGGTGGATATAATGAAGGCTTATGATAATGTTAGGTGGGATTTCCTTTGGGATGTCCTTAAAAGCATGAATTTTCACCCTAAGATGATTAAATGGCTGCATACATGTGTTACCACTGCCAATTATTCTCTTAACATCAACGGGGAATCCACTGGATACATCAAAGGTAATAGGGGTCTTAGGCAAGGGGATCCGCTCTCTTCATATTTGTTTGTAATTGTGATGGAAGTCCTAACATGCATCCTTAAGGAAAAGGCTTTGCTTCCTGATTTTCAATTTCATTGGAGATGTAGCAAAACAAAAATTATCAATCTGTGCTTTGCAGATGATCTTATGATCTTCTGTAAGGGTGAGTTGAACTCTGTCACTCACATCAAGGCCGCTCTCCAAGAATTTGAAGCCCTTTCTGGCCTATCACCTAGCCCTGGTAAAAGCAATGTGTTCTTCTCTGGAGTTCAGCACTCCACTAGGAATGACATCCTTCACATTCTAAACTTTAATGAGGGCTCCCTCCCCGTTCGATACCTTGGCGTTCCCCTACTTTCCACGAAGCTTAAGCATAGTGATTGTAAAGCTGTGATTGATAGGATCACTGCCAGAACTAAGAGCTGGACCAATAGGGACCTTACTTATGCCGGGAGAGTGCAATTGATTAAAAATGTGTTGTTTTCTATACAGACCTACTGGACTTCCCTCTTTATACTTCCTAAGAAAGTTATTATAGAGGTTGAGGCTATCCTAAGAGCCTTTCTTTGGTCCGGTCCTGACCTTAAAAAGTCTGGTGCCAAGGTGTCCTGGGAGCATCTATGCTCCCCTAAGCATGAGGGTGGCCTGGGACTCAAGTCCATTCAAATATGGAACAAAGCTGCTGTTGCCAAGCATATTTGGTTCCTCATCTCTGGTGGGGAACAATCTATGTGGTGTCAATGGATCAAATCATATTTGCTAAGAGGTAAAAGCTTTTGGGAAGTCAAATTGCCTAGTGACCCATCATGGGTTTGGAGGAAACTCCTTGCTCTCAGACCTATTGTTCATCCCCTCCTCAAAATGTCCGTAGGTAATGGCACCTCCACATTCCTTTGGTTTGATAATTGGCACCCATTAGGGCCTTTGGCTGCCAAGTTTGGCACAAGAGTCCGTTATGACTCCGGTCTTCCAACGGACACTAAGGTTGCAACGATCATTAAGAGCCCTCACTGGGCTTTTCCCATCACTCAGACATTGGAGCTTATGGAAATCAAAGCTCAACTTTCCCTCCTTCCTTCACCAGATGGAGGCAAGGAGGATCACCCTAGATGGTCTCTCACTTCCAATGGAGAATTCACAATCTCCTCACTTTGGAATCACCTTAGACCAAAGTTCCCCACAGTCTCTTGGCATAAAAGTATTTGGTTTCCTGGTCATATACCTAAGTGTAGCCTTATCACCTGGGTTGCTATCCAGAATAGGTTGTACACTGAGGATAGATTGGTTCTATTTGGTACCAAGTCTATCTCTTGCTGCAGTTTCTGCAATGGGAATGAGAGCCACAATCACTTGTTTTTCAACTGCCCTTTCACTTCCCAAGTATGGGATCAAGCTCTTAGACTCATTAATGTATCTTGGCCTACAAGATCTTGGGCTAGTTGGATTGATCACCTGTCTACAATTAGGGGCAGAACATTGAAGAGTCTCATTACCAAATTAATTTTCATCACTGCAGTCTACCATATTTGGGTGGAGAGGAATCTACGCAAGTTCCAAAATCATGCATGCCCAGTACCTATTGTTGTGAGCAAGATTTATTCAATGGTTAGGCTGAAACTGCTGTCAATGGGGGACCTCCCCCAAGGTACTCAGTACCATTGGCTTTTGATTAAATGGAACCTCAAAGAAAATGATATGTAGTCATGTACTCTTTCATTGAGCAGCTTTTAATTGATTTTGCAAAGGTTTCTTGGTTTCACAGGTCCCTATACAATATCAGCTCTCAACTGTTTGTGGTTTTCTACTGTTTTGCAGTGGTTACAGTGCTGCTGCAGCAGTTTGTTGCTGCTGTTGTTTGTGGTTTTCTCTGCAGCCACTGCTGTTGCTGCTTTGTATTGCTGCTGCTGCATTTTTTGGATCTGTTTTACTGCTGCAACTGCTGCCCTCTCCATCATGATATGATGGCTTTGAGCTGCTGGCCATTACTTGGCCCGATGGTCTCTCATTACTGCATTGCTAATACTCCAGGTAATCGTACATTTTACTTGAACTTCATGTTAATCTATAGCAAGAGCTGTTGCTATAGATACTTGCTTGATTGCTTGCATTTGGATTATGCTCATTGCGTGGGTTGCAAGGGTTGTTGCAACCTACATTTTTACTTGCTTGCAAATGAACTTTCATGGTATACTATAGCAAGGGCTGTTGCTATAGATTTTGATTACTCAACTGTTATTAGTGCTCTCATTTGTCATTGTTTTCATTGAGAACCTGCTGTGTTAAATACATGTTTCAAAGGAGACGCTGCCCAATTTTCCAGAAATCCAGTGGACATGATTGTTAATTTATTTAAAGCTATAAAGTTGTTTGGTATCATCTGGACTGCTGTGTGTCTGATCAGCATCCACAATTTTGACATTTCTGGCCTAGCTTTGGGGGGCTGTCCCTTGGCGTGTATTAGTCCCTTCTGGGAGGGGGCATTTCCTCCCTACACTTGCCTGTTACACCTATTGTAGCTGTAGTCAGAAGATCAAGAGTTGTGTTTCTTGTCTTCTTCTTAGTCATCATTCTGTGGCTTATTTTGTATTAAACGCTGTATTTTTGGGCTGCCAATTGGGCTGTGCTGCTGGAAATGGTTGCACTTTTAGTTTAGGCCTTGCCTTGGGGGGCAAGATCCTTGTTCCCCTTGATTGTCCTCATGTTATGCATGTGTCCATGTACCATGAACCAAGTACCAAGTCCAAGTACCTTGTACCAATGCACCATGTACCAAGTATCAAATGATCAAGCTTCTACTCAAGGTCCAAGTTCAAGGCATAATGCTTCACGGCTCAAAATCTCAGTTTCTAGTTGTTGTTTCACTTACCCCATCTTGCTATCTTAATTAACCTCATGTAGCCCTTGTGGCCTCCCCTTTTAATTTACGCAATTTCCTTCTTTTATTTTCCCTTTTTTTCTTTGTCCTCCCTGGGGTATGCCCCTTGTAGGCTGTACATTCGCTTAGCCCTTTTTTTATTTTCAAGCTTTATTACCCAAAAAAAAATAAGTAACTATAGCAACAGCCCTTGCTATAGAAACACGAAAATTCAAGTGCAAGCAAGTAAGTATAGAATATACCAGTAGCAAGCCAAAAGCCATCTCACATCAGCAAGCCAAAGCCATCTCCTCATGAATCAAACCTTGGAGAGGGCAGCAGTGCATAGCAGCCCAAGAATCCTCTTTGCAGCAGATACAGTAGCAGCAGCTGTAATTTAATGGTATCCTGGATACAACACTAGCAGATTTGCACAATAACATGCAGTCTACCATTACATGGTACAGCCTTACAAGCAGGTTATACAAATTCCACCCCTGTTTTACCAAGTTAAATCCCAAAATCTGTTCCCCACATGTTTCAGCAATATGTTAAACGTTGGACTGTGATGGGATGTTCCATGCATCAAGTAAGGTAATTGGGCCATTTGGTATTTTGTGTAAGGATAACAACCTGCACCTGATCTCAGTGCAAATCTTAGCAACTAAAGAAGGAGCACTATGACTCAAATTCTGGAATTTCCTAAGATTCCTTTCAATCCAAATCTGATAGATGGAGACTGTGAATGTTAATTTGGTCAATGCACTCTTGAGACCCTTACCCCCAGTGATAGATACATGGTTGGCAAGATTAATAAGGGATTGAGGTTGCCACATGAGCTGGGATTTAAGGGATACAGTATCCCACACCTGTTTAGTGAATGGACAGTTGAAGAAAAGGTGATCAATGGATTCCTCAGTAGGGCAGAAACTACAACAAGATGTGCTTTTAAGGCCAAACAGCACTAGTCTGTCCTCAGTGGATAACCTGTTTTGAATAGCAATCCAGCTAATCAAACTACATTTAGGGAAGTGTGAGGGAAACCAGATACTACTACTCCAGCCAATGGTGGGAAATTTGGGTCTCAGCTCTTCCCACAATGAGGAAATGGAGAAAAGACCATCCTGGGTAAGTGTCCATTTGCAAGAGTCAGCAGGAGGAGGGGAGGAATTATTAAGAGTAGGAAGATGGGATCTTATCTCATTTAACTCCCAGGTCTGTGTAACGGGGAAGATCCACTGATTAGTGGCACTTAAAATAGAGGACACCATGGTGTTATCAGGCAGCCCAGAATCATAGATCACACGAGTACCAAAGTGACGAACAAGAGGCCCAGAGGGGTGCCAATTGTCATACCATAATGAAATGGAAGATCCATCCCCAACTTGAAATTTAATAAAGGGTTGAATGAGGGAACGAAGCTGAAGTAGCTTTCTCCAAGTCCAAGAGGGACTGTTAGGAGTCTTAATCTGCCAGAAACTTCTCCCTTTAAGTAAGTATGATTTAACCCATTGGCACCACATGGATTGCTCACCTCCCGATACAAGGAACCAGATGTGCTTGGCCATGGCAGCCTTGTTCCAGATTTGCAGTGATTTGAATCCTAAACCTCCCTCTTTCTTAGGAGAGCACAAATGTTCCCAAGAAACTTTGGCACCAGAGTGCTTGAGATCGGAGCCAGTCCAGAAGAAGGATCTAAGGATACTTTCAATATCCTTGACCACCTTCTTAGGCAGAATAAAGATAGATGACCAATAGGTTTGCATGGAGAATAGGACAGACTTAATCAACTGGATTCTCCCAGCATAAGAAAGATATTTATTTGCCCAAGATTTAGTACGATTTGTGATTCTATCGATCAAGGCTTGGCAGTCAGAGTACTTGAGCTTAGTAGAAATAAGGGGAACTCCAAGGTATCTCACAGGGAGAAAACCCTCTTGAAAGTGCAAAGCATCAAGTATAGCTTGTTTGATAGTGGGAGGAACACCAGAGAAGAAGATGTTGCTCTTCCCAGGACTAGGGGAGAGGCCAGATAGAGCCTCAAATATGTATCCACCTTTTGTGTGTTTCTCTTTCATCTTTATGAGATGGATTAGAAACACATTGTCAATAGCCTAAATAGGCTCTATTTTTGTAATAGTTTCGTTTGTCATCCCTTCCCATTGTTGCCTAGTTGGCCATCCCTTTTGGTATCTTTTCTTTCTTTTATTTTCTGTCTTTCTTTTGTTTTTGTCCTCCCTGGGATATGCCCCTTGTAGGATGTATATCCGCTTAGCCTTTTTTTTTTTTTTTCTTTTCTATTTCAAGCTTATTTACCCAAAAAAAAAAAGGACCCAATTGGGTGATTAGTCAAACCATGCCATTGTGCATACTGAGCATTCAGACTTTGACTTGTACTTGCTACCAAAATACATCCAATATAATCAATCATTCTAGTCAAGTCATTACAAAAAGTGAGTGCATGCCAAACCATTCATCCAGCAGATAACTGCCCAGAATTGATCGTACTCTGTCCAAAACATATGCAATAGTACCACAACATAGCAGATATTGCCCAGAATCAGATGTAATAGAATCACAGACACAACAAAATAGAGACAATAGCACCATGGAATGCCTCCTTCCATGGAGACAATAGCAAAAAAAGATACGATAAATCATACATCTAAGGAATGCCTCCTTCCATGGAGACAATAGCAAAATAGCTACGATGGAGACATTAGCAAAATAGATACGATAAATCATACATCCAAGGAATGCCTCCTTCCATGGAGACAATAGCAAAATAAATACGATAAATCATATATCCAAGGAATGCCTCCTTCCAATGGAGACAATAGCACAATAGACTGGGTAATAAGTGAGAAACCATCATTTGATTCTTTTAAGATGCCTTGTATGATTACACCTATCTCATGGAACCTGTTCAAAATAGCACAACACAACATTAATCAGAGTGAATAGAAATCTCAAACAATTCCCCACTTAGTTAACAAACAATGAAAATGGTGTCCTTTTTTTTTTTTTTTGGGTAAATAAGCTTGAAATTAAAAGGGGTTAAGCGAATGTACAGCTTACAAGGGGCATACCCCAGGAAGGACAAAATGAAAAGAAAGAAAGGAAAAGAAAGAAAAGAAAAGTGCGTGGTCCCCAGCGCAACCCGCCGGGGTGGGAAAATAAGAATTACTGGCACATCCCGCCAGCATAGGTGTAAATAAGCAAAAGCAATAAGTGAAGCTGATAATAGTTTTATGCCATGCACAACCCGCAAGGCTAGGATACTAGCAAAACATGCACATAATTGGGTACTGTGTAGTGGGTCCAAGAAGGCCCCAAGGACAACAGTCTGTACCTTACCATTGAATGGATTTTGCCAACAACAATAGGCAAAGTGCAAAATGCATTTTGAAATTTGCGAATATTTCTTTCAATCCAAATTTGGTAAACAATAGCAGTGAACATTAACTTGATGATTAAGTTTTTTAGACTTTTGCCATTGAAGTTTGATATATGAGTGATCCAGTCATCCTAGGACCTTGAAGACCAACTGACATTGATGTGATTAAGCATCTCAGACCAAATTTGTGAGGTGAAGGGGAAATTGAAGAATAAGTGGTCATGAGTGGTTGCCATAGTCTATCTCATTTTCATGGATATAGGCTGTCAAATCTATAAATCTGGGCTGCTGCATTTTCAAACAGGGTGCTGCCCAAATTTTCAAAAAATCCTATGTTTTCTAACCTAGCCTAGGGGGGTTGTCCCTTGGCATGTTTGATCCCCTTGGGGAGGGGGCTTCCTCCCAGGTACGCTTGTCCATCTTAAGCTGACAAATGCTATTGACCAAGTTCAAATGTCCAAGTTCCAAAGCTCAATGTTCATGTCCAAAGTCCAAGTACAAGGCAGTTGTGCTTCCAAGTTCCAAGTCCAAGGACGTGCAGATACGTAGACTCCAATACCAAGTCCAATGTCTTGTCTTATTTCACAAGAAGCACATCAGCAGCTAATCCAAACTGTCCACTGAAAGAAGCTGCACATTTTGTGTTACTTGTTTCAAAATGTTCAAGATTGATATGTTAAATTAGTATTTATATTACATTTTGTCAAGTGTTTCCTGTCCATCTTCCATAGATGATTAGGAAACATTTGTTAATTTATGTATAGTTCTTTGTAGCCATTTGGCCTAAGATTTCCCAATTTTTTTTTCATTTCTTTTCTTTTCTTTTCTTTTCCTCCTGGGGTATGCCCCTTGTAGGCTGTAAATTCGTTTAGCCCCTTTTTATTTCAAGCTCGTTTTACAGAAAAAAAAAGTGGTCATGAGTTTCTGCACCAGCACAGAAACTACAATAGGAAACAGGGATTGTGCCAAACAAAACCAACCCGTCTGGCGATTTAGGCGTTTCTCAAGCGATTCCAGTCGATCTCCATTCCTAGATATGGAGGGCTCAACTGGTGTGGCTGTCGGTTAGGGCTGAGAGCTGATGATTCGTCCTCTACAGATGCTCTCGGCAAAACCATGGACTCCAATGTATTGAGAAGAGAGCAGATGGGTTTCACCCACACAAGCAACAACAACGACTCAAAACCCATCTTTAGTTCCATCGACTCAACCACTCTCCATTACACACCTAAACCCACCTTTGTTCAATCGAGTGTATACCCCCTGCGATCCAGATTGGGATTGAGCTCACCACCACACGATTCAGTTTCAACCAAAAAAAAAAAGCTCCCAAGATCGCAACAAGCTTTCTATGGCTTCAGGTACAACCTACTCAGTACCTACCAACTTCTCTCCCTTCAAACCACAGGATAACTACCCTTTTGGACTGAAATCCTCCGATTTTTCAGAGAACCCTAATCCCAATCCAATGATCTTGGCTCCTGGTCTATCCGCTGCTGTTGTTACCCCCATACCCAACCAAAATTCTTCGATCATCTCTTCGATCCAGCCCTTTGCATAAGCTACTAGAGGTGTTTCAACAGGAGAGAGATAACGAAGATCGCATTTGTTCTCTAGTTCAATCGATTGAGGATGAGATGCACAAATCGGGGGTAAATGTTGATTTCACCCAACTCAAATCACATCTTCTTCAGATTCGGGAAAACTACTCTAAACCTAGCTTGGTATCTGATGTGGTCATTAATGGGGAGGTTGTTGAGGTGGAATGTAATTCCCCTCGTCATGCTCAAGCTCCCTCTGATCCTTCCACTTCCGAGTCCAAGGAGCAAACCAAGGGTTCTCAAAACAGCGGTACAGTACCTACTCCTATACCAGGTAAACCTAAAAACTGGTCAGCCTTGTTCACAGCACAGGCTCCCTCCAAAATTATGAAACTAGAGCATTTTCCTGAAATGCAGCGTGGTACAGAAGCTGTTGTTGACTTAGAGGAGACTAATGTCGATACAAATACTTGGAACCATTGCCTGATAGGGTACTTCCTTGATGGGAAGATGCCATACAAACTTTTATGCGCCACAGCGCGGGCTGTCTGGAAAGAGGATGCCCCTGTTTCTATCAAACAGTTAGGTACATGTTTCTTCTTCGAATTTAAGGATGAAGCCACTAAATTTAAGATTTTTTTTTTTGTTTTTTTTGTTTTTTTTTGGGTAAATAAGCTTGAAATAGAAAAGAGGCTAACCGAATTTACATCCTACAAGGGGCATACCACAGGAGGAAAACAAAAGAAAAGAAAAGAAAGAAAAATGGGAAATCTTATGCCAAATGGCTACAAAGAACTATGCGTAAATTAACAAATGTTTCCTAATCATCTATGGAAGATGGATAGGAAACACTTGACAAAATGTTATATAAATACTAATTTAACATATCAAACTTGAACATATTGAAACAAGTATCACAAAACGTGCAGCTTTTTCAGCGGATATTTGTCAAGTCCTGAGCATCACACTAATCACTTGGAAGACATTTGAAATTCATCCATTAGCACTTCACTTGGGCTTTTTTTTTTTTTTTGGGGTAATTTAGCTTGAAATTAAAAGGGATTAAGCGAATGTACAGCCTACAAGGGGCATACCCCAGGGAGGACAAAACGAAAAAGAAAAGAAAATTGCGTACTCCCCGACACAACCCGCCGGGTGGGTATAATAACATAAAGCAGTAAAATTAATCTATTACATTGTGGCTCTAAACATATCAGCACATTATCAAAAAAATTCCCACATGGTGCAACAAAGTGGCCCCACAAAGAGGCTTAAAGTCGGCAGTATGGAATTTCCAATTGGTCCAGAGGTGGATTCTTGCCTCTTAACTTGCCATTTTCGTGAATTGGATAGTGGGCCCAGAAGCTCACCTTTTGCATTTGAAATTGTAGAGATACTTTGACATTTTGACCAGCTCAAAGCTCTTCTCACCCAAAAAAGTAGTGGTTCCACTTGCTTTAAAGCAACTTTATCTAATTTTCCCATAAAATCATACGGTATAGCTGGCAAACTTGCACCACTTGGGCCCCAAAACCCACTTGCCCTGCTTTACAGCTGGAAACCCAGCCATTTTTCAAGGAAATTTGAACAATCTGTCACTGCTTGGACCAAGATTGCTGTCGAGAATAATGTATTGCATAGGGGCCCTCAAACCGATCAAGGACAGCTAGCATGCGCATGCTGCTATCAGTAACAAAAGGACCGGCATAAAGCACTAGCACTCTGCCACATGCCGACCAAGGCATGTGCAGATCCATATTTCCCGTGAAAACCGACCCCATTTGGGTCGAATAAACTTCTGTAAAATTATCACCTGCAAAGGCTTTTAGAATAAGTAGGCAGACCCACTCGCTTAGGAGAGAGTGGATCTCACTGTCTCCATTACAAAATTTATTTTCAGCCAGAGCTCGGAAGATTAACACACAGAGATTAGCTCCAAACGGACATACAGGAGGAACAAGGGCCTACATCACTGAGCTCCCCTTCGCGACTAGAACCGATTGTGGTATTACCCTTACCGCCGTGACACCAGGACACTTAGCGGAAGGAACTGGATCGCAGTGGAGAGACAACTTCAGGACCTCAGATCACAATACCTCCATGAGAAACGTACTCTGAGCGTTAGTTGTGGATCCCCCACAGCGGGTCCTCCACAGCCTGTGGATCCTCCACATCTAGCTGTTCGTCATTATTAAGCTTGGAAACATATGATTATCCAACCCAAGAAGGAATTGAATATTGATGGAATGATGAGGACAATCCAAATCGACTGTTCCCCTTGCTGCTCATGTCCCTTTTTTTCTGTCGAATAACTCCAATGATGGAGTTTCAATTACACCCACTCCATTGATGAACTCACAACCGCCTCCCTTTTTGCAACTCAAGGCTCAGATTTCAGGTTTACAAATTTCTGATTTGCATGCATCTTTGATTTCCAGTGGATTGCAAGGGCTGTTGCAATCTACTTTTAATCTTCAGTACAAGGGCTGTTGTACTGATCATCACTTGGGCTGTTGTACAAGGGTTGTTGTACAAAGTGCTTGAGTGATGTTAGAGGTTCTTGGTGATGAATCTGCAGGAACCCATCTTGCGCTATGAACACCTCTGACAGCTCGACCGGAAGAAACATCCACCCCACAATTTTCATCAAACCAGACCAAACGGAGATTGCCCCCACCGCCGGACTCTCAGTCACTTAGCGAGAATGACTGGATTGAATATTTATGGGGGTAGAACACCTTCGAATCGAACAGGAGGCACATCATTTGCAAGATGAGAGGGCTGCTGTAGAACATCTCTGGTGTGGCGTGTATGCTGTAGGGACTGAATCACCTGGATAACCCAGACCCCATTGTAGATGAGACCCCATGAGATCTGCTCTATGATAGAACCAAACAAATTGTTTGGTGATTTTGTGAAAAAATATGAGATAGGGGAGGGGAGTGCATTCTCTCTCTAGGTTCTAGAGAGAGAAGCTCTCAACCCTTTCAAGCCAAAGCCTCACTTGGGCTTGGTATTGGGATCATGGTATCTGCAGTCCTTTTTTTTGGGTAAATAGTATCTGCAGTCCTGAGCATCACACTAGTAATTAAAGAGCAGCTATGTCTAGAAAATGACTACACCACAGCTAAAGATACGACATGCCAAGGGACAACCCCCCAAGGCTAGGAATTGGAGGAAGCCCCCTCCCAAAGGGGATCAAACTTGCCAAGGGACAGCCCCCCTAGGCTAGGATATGCCATCTCAAATTAGGGAACAAACCCCATATAAGAAGTGTAGGCATACAGCAGTAACAGCAAGGTAGACAAACTGGGCTTAGTGATCAAACATATTCCTTGCAAATTGGTAGTATAACGACTGGAAATTGGGCACATTCCGGCAGCAGTACACAACTGATAGATAGGTACAAAGCACTAATGCAAATGCACAACAGAACTGTGCATCTACACTGAACATTACCCAGATACTGGTAGATCTCACAAAATCTATTCGACCACCCACCACTGAATGGCAGGGAAGCACAGTCACACAACAACAACAGAGTTGCCCGACACAAGTTGACACAAATTTAAGATCCTCGAAGGAGGTCCATACTTCTTCTCTAAGCGGTATCTTGTACTCACTAAATGGAAGAGCTTGTGCCCACAATAGCCCACCCTTCTTCCATTCCAGCCTGGGTTAAATTACACAAACTTCCTTTGGAGTGCTGGACTGCACTTCGGTTCAGTCGCATAGCAAGTACTATAGGAAGGCCTATTCATGTTGATCAAGCTACAGCAAATAAGAGGAGGCTGGACTTTGCAAGGGTTTGCGTCGAAATTTCTACAGAGGATGAGCTCCCGGATGAAATGGTAGTGAAGGTTAATGGAGATCCTGTGACAATCAGAGTTGAGTACCAGTGGCTTCCTCCCAAGTGTCCGAACTGTAAGGTTTTTGGCCATAAATGTAACCCAAAGCCGAATCCAGCCCCAATTGTTCCAAAGGAACCTTTACCAAATATGGGGAAACAAGTTATAGAGACTGAAATATCTAACAAGGATCCTGTGGTCCAAAATAAAGTGTGAGAGGCATTGTATAAGGGTGGAAGTGCAGCTTTGGATGCAGTTACTAAGTTGGTTCCAAGCTCAACTGAGGTCTCTAGTCCTCCACATACAGCAGCACTGATCACAAATGAGGGCACACTTCCAGAGGTTAATGTTGATCCAAACCCAAATCCCTCCAATGATAATGTCCTTTCACCTGATCTTAAGCTTCCTAGTAGCAGTACAGTGGTTGGTTCAGATCAAGAAAAGGAGTTTAAAGCGGTGTCTCACAAGAAGAAACATAAAAAGAAGAACAGCCAAGGGGCCTCCCCTCACTCAAAAGGGCAGTAATCCTTACCCTTTTCCTTTTGATAGCAATTAATTCTTTCCATCTCCTGCTATATAGATTAGTTTATAATGAACACAACTTTGCATGTTGGTTTTTGGAACTTGCGTGGTCTTAATGACCCTCTTAAACAAAGAAAAGCCAAATCTTTTATTAAGAATAATAAGTTGTCTTTGATTGGGTTGTTAGAACACAAAGTGAAGGAGGCCAATGCTAAAAGAATCCTTAACTTTATTTGTCCTCACTGGCTTTTTGCTCACAATTATGATTTTGCTCCCATTGGGAGAATTTGTGTGTTGGGACCCTCAAATTTTTGTTGTTAATGTGTTGAGTCAGTCCAGCCAATACATACATTGTGAGGTAATTTCTATTCAATCTGGACTGATATTCCTTGCCACTTTTGTTTATGGGGCTAATGAACATATTAGTAGACAAGACCTTCGGAGTAGTCTCCTTAATTTCAGGACCACTTCTCCCTGGGTGACTCTTGGTGACTTTAATGCCATAAGATCTCCCAGAGAAAAGTTTGGTGGCACAACACACATTGGCCTCCTCATATGGATGAGTTTAACAATTGCCTTTATTCCAGTGAGCTTGAGGATCTCAGATTCCCTGGCTGTTTCTATACTTGGAGTAACAAACAAGCTTATCCTAATCATATCTCCACTAAGATTGATAGGGTGCCCAACTCGGGGAAAAAAGGAAGTATAGCCTTGCGTACTTAAACGGGCAAAAAACATGACGTCAGCTACCTTCTCCAGGCGATTCACGCGATTCTTCCAAATCCTGTGAAATCCCTAGTCATGGCGAGCAATTCCTCCCCTCCCATGGACGATCTTGGCTCAAAAGTGTTAGATTCCGTTGTGGTCAACATGAAACGGTTGGACACTGCTCATCTTGCAACCAACAAGCCCAGATATGAAGCGAAACGTTCTCAGTTTCACAACAAAACCCGCACCTCAGGAGCTACGTATACTACCCCAACTAAGTTCTCACCATCCCATATCATCCCACATAGTCAGAGCTTCTCAGATCTAGGCGAAAATGACAAGAATCCTCCTACCTCAAAAAACCCCAATTTTTTTGCACCAAACCCATCAGATCCAGATTTCCCGGTCGTTGGAGGTACCCAAAGCACTGTTACTCCCTCTCTTCAATACTCACCTAAACCTAACTTTGTCCAATCCAGCGTCTACCCTCAGAGATCCAAATCGGGATCTAGCAATCCTTCCACCCCACCCACATGCGAACCTGAACCAAATGCAGCAAACCACTTTCAAACCCTCAATCCCTCTGGTTCGAGTCCAGCTCGGAAGCTGTTTGAGGTCTTTCAACGCGAAGGTCATAACCAAGCTAGTGATGATCGCATATCGTCTCTAGTTCAATCGCTTCAGGACGAAATGCTCAAGTCTGGAGTTAATGTTAACCTGTCCCACCTCAAATCTCACATTCTTCAAGTGCGGGAGGAGTACACTTCAGATGCAACTACTCCCGGCGTTGAGGTGAACCTCGAAGGGGCTTTTGTTGTGGTTGAAGACAATCCTCCTCTTCAACCAATCCCTGCAATACTAGCTCCAGTGAATAAACCTGGTAAGTCCCAGAATTGGGCTTCACTGTTTAAGGCTCAAGCCCCGTCTAAAACTATGAAATTAGAGCATTTTCCTGATATGCAACAAGGTAAGGATGCTATTGTGGAATTGGACGATTCTGATGTGGATTCTAACTCATGGAATAATTGTTTGATTGGTTATTTCCTTGATGGCAAGATGCCCTACAATCTACTGTGTGCTACTGCTCGTTCTGTTTGGAAAGATAATGCCCCTACATCTATTAAGCAGATAGGGGCATGTTTCTTCTTTGAATTTAGGGATGAGGATTCTAAAATGCAGGTGTTAGAGGGGGCCCATATTTCTTTTCTCGGAGATACTTGGTGCTTACTGACTGGAAAAGGATGTTAGTTCCTACCACCAAACACCCTTCATCAATCCCAGCTTGGGTCAAACTTCATAAACTTCCATTGGAATGTTGGACTGCGTCTGGCTTTAGTCGAATTGCCAGTTCTATTGGAAGGCCTATTCACGTTGATGAAGCTACTGCTGGCAAGAAAAGATTGGATTTTGCAAGGGTATGCGTTGAAGTTTCAGCAAATGATGACCTACCAGATGAGATAGTGGTAAGAGCTAACGGAGAAGCTGTCACAATCCGGGTGGAATATCAGTGGCTTCCCCCTAAGTGCTCTGAGTGCAAGGTGTTTGGACACAAGTGTTCTCCAAGTGCTGCTGGAAATAATATTAACATTTCCAATAAAGACCCCATCATTCAACATCAGGTACAGTTGGCTTTGGAGAAAGGTGGGAGCATAGCTTTAGATGCTGTTACTAAAGAGGTGGCTTCATCTTCACTTCCTCCTATAAATGCTAAAACCTCACCTCATATTGCAATCACAGAAGTTGTGCCTTTGGAAGTTAATGACCCTGGGGAGGACCTTGATTCCTCTGAGGAAATGGAAGAGATCATAGCTGATACTTGTTGTACTTTGGGTTTCACCTCATCCACGGGGTCTATTGACTTGATCAGTCCAGTTGCCACTTCAAGAGCACAACCTGAGGGAGGCAGTGGTAGTGGGAAGGTGGTAGACGACCTTGTGCATGGAGGAGATTTTAGAGTTGTCTCCAACAAGAAGAAAAAGAAAGGGAGAAATAAAGGGGTGGCCTCTAACACCCCTAACAAAGGGAGGTAAGTACTCTCCTTATTTTTTGCTTGGCAATTATTAATTCTTCCTATTATATGCCATTTTGTTAGTCCTTCTCTATGTCGTTATATATTAATCCTCTTTATTTTGGGTGTTGGAACATGAGGGGCATTAATGACCCCATCAAACAAAGAGAGGTCAAAAATTTTGTTTATAAGAATAAATTGTCACTTTTGGGCCTTGTGGAGCATAAGGTTAAGGAGTCCAACTCTTCTAGAATTATGAAATCTATGCTCCCTTTTTGGGATTTTGCTCATAATTATAGTCATTCACCTAATGGCAGAATTATTGTAGCCTGGGACCCTACTATTGTCCTTGTAAGTGTCCTTGGCACATCTAGTCAAGCCATCCATTGTCAAGTCCAATCTCTCTCTGGGGATGTTCAGTTCCTTGCCACTTTTGTCTATGGTTCTAACATCTATAGTGAGAGGAATGATCTTTGGCAGTCTCTCACCTCCTGGAGAAGTTCTGCCCCTTGGATCATTCTAGGTGATTTCAATGCCATTAGATTTCATTCTGACAAGATGGGTGGTGATTGTCATTGGCCTCCTCACATGGAGGATTTTAATAAATGCATTTCCCACAATGATCTTGATGATTTGAAATATACTGGATGTCATTTTACCAGGTCTAATAAACAAGATTCCTCTCATTTTGTATCCACTAAGATTGATAGAGCTCTTGTTAATGAGCAATGGATGAGGATTTTTCATTGCTCTAGCGCTCACTTCTTTGCACCTGGCATCTCAGATCACTCACCTATTGTGGTGTCCATGATCCTTGACACTAAGAAGGTCAAAAAACCCTTCAAGTTCTTTAATTTTTTGGCTGATCATCCTGACTTCATCTCTTCTGTCCAAGGAGTCTGGAGAAGAGTCATCATCGGCAATCCCATGTATGTTGTCTGTACTAAACTTAGACTCCTCCAGGATGAGCTCAAGAAACTTAATTCTAAGGATTACAGTGATATCTCCACCAGAACACTGAACACCAAGCAAAAACTGGAATCCGTCAATTAGAGCTTGGTTCCGATCCATCCAATTCTTCCAAACAAATACAGCTGCTGCTGTTGTATACGTAGTGGCTGGCACCTTGAGGGTGCTCCAATTACGAATGGGTCATGGCGAAATTTTCAAAATTTTCTCCCCAACAGTATATGAAGAGTATTTCTCCTTGTGTAGCTTCATCTGGACTGCTGTGTATCTGATCAGCATCCACGATGTTGAGATTTCTGGCCTAGCCTTGGGGGGCTGTCCCTTGGCATGTATTAGTCCCTTCTGGGAGGGGGCCTTTCCTCCCTTCTCTAGCCTGTCCACCCTGTTTTGCACTCTTTACTGCGGCTAATGCATCATTGTCTGCTGATGCATCATTGTACATCCTGACTTTGAAGCTTTCATCTACACATGACAAGCTTCATGGACTCTTCTGCTATCATCTTCATGACAAGCTTCAGTTGCTGAATCTCAAAGTTAATCATTTTGTTGTATGTTTCTTAATCATCTTTCTAGAAGGTTAGGAAACATTCAAGTCACTTACTATTAGATACTTGTAGCCAGTTGGCGTAGGTCTCCCATCTTTATATTGTTTATATTGTATTTTTTCCCTAATTACCCTCATGTAGCCCTTGCGGCCATCCCTTTTATTTCACGCAATTTTCTTTTCTCTTTCTTTTTCTTTTGTCCTCCCTGGGGTATGCCCCTTGTAGGCTGTATATTCTTTTGCCTCCTTTTTATTTCACGCTAATTTACCCCCCAAAAAAAAAAATCTAGGATTCAATGGCTCAGACTTGGGGATCAATGTACCTCATATTTTTTCAAATCCATATCTCAAAAAAGAAACAGGGGTAAGATCACAAGCCTTGTTCTTTCTGATGATAATCTTACTCATGATCCTCTGGCCATTAAAGCTGCTTTCATTGATTTTTACACTAACTTGCTTGGCAAATCTCATTCATCTCAGTACTCTGGTTCCGCCAGAGTTAATCAGTTAGTTGCTTCCAAGCTCACTAATGATCAGAAGAATGCTATGGTTTCTGATATTTCTAATCAGGAGATCAAAGATACCTTCTTGTCCTTGAACTCTAATAAAGCCCCTGGCCCTGATGGCTATAATGCGGACTTCTTTCAAAAGACTTGGCATGTTGTTGGGCATGAAGTCACCTCCGCTGTGAGGAATTTTTTTAGATCCGGCAAACTTCTCACTAAGGCAAACTCCACTATCATTGCTTTGGTTCCTAAAGTTCCCAATCCCTCAAAGGTTGGGGATTATAGGCCTATCTCATGCTGTAATACAATATACAAATGTATAGCCAAGATCCTTGCTCATAGGATTCAAGTCGCTCTCCCTCTTCTTATTGATCCTGTTCAATCAGGGTTTATTAAGGGTCGAAGGATAGCTGACAATATCTTTCTCACTCAAGAGATCATGAGAGACTATCACAAGCACTCCTCCACCCCCAAATGTGCCTTGAAAGTAGATATCATGAAAGCCTATGACAATGTCAGGTGGGATTTTTTATGGGATGTCCTCCATTCCATGAATTTCCATCCTCTTATGATCAATTGGATCAAGGCTTGCATTACTACTGCTAACTATTCTCTGAGTATCAATGGAGAGATTTCTGGTAATATCATGGGGAGGAGAGGTTTAAGGCAGGGAGACCCCTTATCCTCCTATCTCTTTGTTATTGTTATGGAAATCCTCACTCAGCTCCTTAAGGAACAATCTCTCACTCCCAATTTTCACTTCCATTGGAGGTGTGACAAAACCAAAACTATTAATCTTTGTTTTGCTGATGACTTGATGATTTTTTGTAAAGGAGATATGAGTTCCATCAAATGTATTCAAGAGGCCCTCACTGAATTTGCATCTCTTTCTGGTCTTGTTCCCAGTCCTGGTAAGAGCAATGCTTTTTTCTCTGGTGTTCCATCCACTGTCAAAACTTCAATTCTTGACGCTCTAGGTTTCAAGGAAGGGTCTCTTCCTATGAAATACCTGGGTGTTCCCCTCATTTCCACCAAGCTCAAGTACTCCAACTGTCAGGTTCTCATTGATAAAATCATAGGTCGTACTAAATCTTGGGCCAACAAGTATTTATCCTTTGCTGGTAGAGTACAGTTGGTCAAGTCTGTCCTATTTTCAATGCAGACCTATTGGTCTTCCATCTTTATCCTCCCTAAAAAAGTCCTGAAGGAAGTTGAATCTATCCTCAGAGCCTTCTTTTGGACTGGCGTTGACCTTAAGCATTCTGGTGCTAAAGTGTCTTGGGAGCATTTATGTTCTCCGAAAAAGGAGGGAGGTCTTGCTTTCAAATCTCTCCAGGTCTGGAATAAAGCTTCAATGTCCAAACACCTTTGGTACCTTGTTTCTGGTGGTGAGCAATCTATGTGGTGCCAATGGGTGAAGTCTTACTTACTTAAAGGGAAAAGTCTCTGGAGAGTCAAGATGCCTAGTAGCCCTTCTTGGACATGGAGGAAGCTGCTTCAGCTTCGTCCCATTATTCAACCCTTGATTCATTACAGGATCGGTGATGGGAAATCTAGCTCACTTTGGTATGACAATTGGCATCCTCTGGGTCCTTTGGTTGAGAAATTTGGTAGACGTATCATTTATGACTCTGGTCTTTTTTTTTTGGGTAAATAAGCTTGAAATTAAAAGAGGCTAAGCGAATGTACAGCCTACAAGGGGCATACCCCAGGGAGGACAAATAAAATAAAAAGAAAATAGAATTGCGCGAATTAAAAGGGATGGCCACAAGGGCTACATGAGGGTAAGTAGGGTAAAGTACAAGATACGCAAAGTGCGAGAACCCCGGCACAACCCGCCGGGGAGGGAAAATAGGAAACCAACACATCCCGTTGGAATAGGCCTTGGAGTAGCATAGCAAATGATACTTGATGACTGAATAGGACATGGAGTAGCATGGCAAATGATACTTGATGCTTGGGGAGGGACTTGGGATACTTGATGCTTGAGGCTTGCTTATGGAACTTGATGCTTGGGATGGGACTTGGGAAAGTGGTTTGGTGGAATTTGAGCAGCATAACGGCTGCTATTTACAATCCCAGAGAATCAGATGTCTGCCCAGAGATTGGCAGCCCAAAAATACAAAGTTTTAGACTAATGAACCACTGATAACAGGCTAGTGTAGGGAGGAAATGCCCCCTCCCAGAAGGGACTAATACACGCTATGGGACAGCCCCCCCAAAGCTAGGCAAGAGATTTCAACATTGTGGATGCTGATCAGACACACAGCAGTCCAGATGAAACCAAACAACTTAAAGTAAATAACCAATCGTGTCCACTGGATTTCTGGAAAATTGGGCAGCATTTCCTTTGTAACAGGAAGTAACACAGCAGGTTCACAACAAAGCAATGACAGATGGGAGGTCTAATAACAGATAGTTAAACAGGAGTCTATAGCAACAGCTCTTGCTATAGATAACATGAAAGTTTTTTTTTTTGGGTAAATAAGCTTGAAAATAAAAGAGGCTAAGCGGATATACAGCCTACAAGGGGCATACCCCAGGGAGGACAAAGCAAAAGAAACAACAAAACAAAACAAAACAAGAAAACTTCGAAGGTAGACTAGCCTAAGAAAGTGGGGAAGGCCAACTGGCTACATGGGAATGAAGAGCATACGGAAATGGGACAACCCCCCATTAAGATTAGAAGGTACTAAGTTAACTTGTGGTCAAATCACTTCAGAACAGCTTGCATGATCAACCCACATATATGAATCAATCATGTCACAATGGGACATAGATCTAGAACTTTAGCTTCAAAGGGGACACATGAGAGCATATGATATTCTTGGCTTCATCGTAACCTTGATGACGATCCAATGATGCAGTAGAAGCAGCCGCAGCTATGAGTACCTCACCCAGGATATCTGGAAATTTCTGGAAATTTCGGCAGCATCTCCTTTGTAATATGACAGTCCCAAGTGAGCAGTAACTCTGCTAATACAAGAACAACAACCAAACAGCAACACAAATGGTGGCAGCAGTTCGGTTCCATCTAGTGTAGGATATAAAGAGTGCAGACCAGGCAAGTGTAGGGAGGAAAGGCCCCCTCCCTGAAGGGACTATCACGTGCCATGGGACAGCCCCCCAAAGCTAGGCCAAAACAAAAATCTCAACAACGTGGATGCTGATCAGACACACAGCAGTCCACAGGTTCAATTCTGTAGCAAATTAGCAAGTGAGCAAGTAATGTATAGCAATAGATACGCAAACAAATATCTATAGCAACAACCCTTGCTATAGCATAACATGAGGTTTAAATGCAAGCAAGTAAGCATGTAGGTTGCAACAGCACTTGCAACCCATATAATCATCATTAAAGCACAATGCAATCAAGGCGTAAAGCAATAAACAAGTATCGACAATAGTAACAATAGATTGCAGTAAACGTGGATTGCAACAGCTCTTGCAACCCAAATGACATCAATAAAGTACGATGCAATTATATGCATTCATTTTGTTCAGCTAAGCAACATCAGCCATCTAAGGGAGGGGTTGAGAGCTTCTCTCTCTAGAGAATGCACTCCCCCACCCCTAAAATCAGCTGATATTTTTTATCTCCCCCAATCATCTGTTTACAGATTTAAGGGTTCATCTATCCACAACCAGTTATCTCCATTCCCATTACAATTTTTCTCAAATTAGCCAAGCAATCTGCTTGGTTTTCAAGTTCATCCGGAGTAGATTCCACTCTACTCCGATCAAAATGGGTCCATCAAGGAAGGTCCCTGTTACAAAGGGGATCTATGTTTTCCAGTGGGTTTCATCTCCCAGGGTTCGTCCTCCTCTCTCAAAATACAAAACCATCAATTAATGGGATTCACAACAGCTATGTTGTAGCTGCCTTCATCTCAAGCCATGGAGTTCATACTCCAAATAGGGACGTCTTCACCAAATGGGGTTTTCCCAATATCAGATGGAGTTCAGCACTCCACCCAACATTCAGCTTTTCCGTGGGCTTGATATACAATTGCTACTTCACACCTTGTGTGTGAAGGTTACCATAGTTGACCAGCAATCCGTGGGTTGAGTGGGGATCCACAAGTTGGGCATTGTTCAGAATGGGCTTTGGTATTACGCTGGGCATTCTAGACCCAAGTGATATAGGTCTATACAACAAACCACCACACCGGATGGTGATGGGGTCAACTACCACAGCCCAATACTCAGAACAAGCTTCTTACAGAGATATTCGAGTCCCCGAGGTCCTGAATCTAGCTTTGCCACTGCGGTCCAGTTCCTCTCGCTAAGTGTCCCGGTGTCACGGCGGTAGGGTAATACCACAATCGGTTCTCGTCGCTAAGGTGAGCTCAGTGATGTAGGTCCTCATCCCTCCTATATGTCCGTTTGAAGCTGTTATGGTGATGGGTCTGTGCGTGTTAAACTTCCAAGGTCTAACTGGAAATCATTTTGAGAAGGAGAGAGTGAGACCCACTCTCTCCTATGCGAGTGGGTCTTCCTACTTGTTCTAAAAGGGGTGCAATTGATGGAGGTAACTTTACAGCAGGTTTTGGCCCACTTTTTTAAACCATCACTTGGTCATTCGAGAACATCAACTGGCCCAAATCAAGGACAGCTGTACCACATGTGTACAACGGTTAAAATTTTGTTGCAGCCAACATCAGCCCCTTCGTGGGGCCCTTGATTTCACGCAAAGGGACAATTTTAAAAGGCAGTATGCCTTAGATGCACAAGGCAGCCTTGGATATCAATTGATAGTGGGTGGTCCCCACCTCATATCTGATAATTTTTTAGTGGAGGGCAGTGGGCCTAGCTCACCCACAAACCCGAGGAAACCAACAGTTGTGAATGCAAGTGGAGCCAGCTGTGGGACAGCTGTGCGAATTCTTAAGCGCAAATTCTTTCGGGAATGATGGGATTTCACATGTGAACCACCCCAATTTCAGATTGCAAACAGTGAGCCTCTTTTGTGGGCCCTTTTGTTACACCATGTGGGACTTATTTTTTGTTATAGGCTGATATGTTTAGAGCCACAGGGCAACAGATTTAATTTACAGCTTTATGCTTATTATACCCACCCGGCGGGTTGTGTCGGGGAGTACGCAATTTTTTTTTCATTCTTTTCTTTTATTTAGTCCTCCCTGGGGTATGCCCCTTGTAGGTTGTACATTCGCTTAACCCCTTTTAATTTCAAGCTAAATTATCCACAAAAAAAAAAGTACGATGCAATAATTACCATACTCACAAGGTACAATATGCACTCCCTTTCAAGGAATTGTCCAGCCAAGGAACTGCCAGAGTATCCAGCAGCAAACTCTATCTGCTGCAGCAACACTAATGTAAGTAAAAATGTTGGTTGCAACACCCTTGCAACCCACCTAATAAGCAAGATACAAGTCAACAAGAACAGGAGTCTATAGCAACAGCTCTTGCTATAGATAACATGAAAGTTCAATTGCAAGCAAGTAAAAATGTAGGTTGCAACAACCCTTGCAACCCACCTAATAAGCAAGATACAAGTAAACAAGAATCTATAGCAACAACCCTTGCCATAGATTAACATAAAGTTCAAGTAGATTGTACGGTTACCTGGAGTATTAGCAAGCTCCATCAATGGCAGCAGTAGCAGCTCAGAGAATAGGATGAAACTCTGTACCTCGCTGCAGCAAAATACAGGGGCAACGGCAGCACATTCTGTTCCTTGCTGCAGCAAATACAGTGGCAGCAGCACAAAATCTTCAATGAGCAGTAGCAGAACAGCAACCAAACACACTGAGACCTGATCCTTGGTAATGTGACCTTCCATATCCTACAAAGAAACTTCCCAAATGGGAGATAAGAGTCACAAAATCCTATTCCAATTCCAATCCTTGTTTGAGGACCTGCATCAATAGCCAAATGTAGTAAGTATGGGATAAACTTGCACACACACACAGACCACAACACAATAGCAAAGCAACAATATTATAGAGATTCATTTTGAGAATATGCCAACCTATTACCTACAACATACCGCAATCCAATTCTCAATTAGGATCAGTAGGAAGGTTCCAAGATTCCATTAAGGTAGAAGGTCCAGCAGGGATTTTTGTGAGAGACATCAACCTATTCCTAATATCAAGACATATCCTGGCCACAACAGAGGGGATAGAATGCTGAAGATTTTGGAACTTCCTTGTGTTTCTCTCAATCCATACATGGTATATTGTAACAGTAAAGGATAGTTTGGCAATTGTGCTTCTCAGACCTTTCCCTTGAAAATTGGATAGTTGTGAAATTAGACTAGATAGAGAATGAGATTGCCATACAAATTGAGATTTAAGGGACACAGATTGCCAAACTTGCTTAGTAAAGGGACAATTGAAGAATAGATGGTCATGAGTTTCTGTGTCCAGACAAAAACTACAGCATGGGGAGTCAATGACTCCAAATTGGACCAATCTATCCCCAGTGGTCAACCTGTACTGGATGGCAATCCAGCTTATGAGGCTACACTTAGGAATATATGAAGGAAACCAAATTATAGGGCTCCATGCCACAGGAGGAAAGTGAGACCTAAGTTTATCCCAGAGTGTTGAGATATTGAATTGACCATTATGGGCAAGTGTCCACACACAAGAATCAGTATGAGAGGAATTATCTCTATGTATAGGAGGCAGGATATTCCTTATCTCATTCAGTTCCCAAGTTTGAGTGCTAGGGAATTTCCATTGATTGTTGTTATTCAATATGGCGGAAACGGTGGCGCCATCAGGTATGCCAGAGTCATAAATGATGCGATTGCCAAATTTTGCAACTAAGGGACCCAGGGGGTGCCAATTATCATGCCAAAGTAAGGTGTTAGATCCATCCCCAATTTTATACTGGATGTATGATTGGATGAGGGGACGAAGTTGTAGCAACTTCCTCCACGTCCAAGAAGGGCTGTTGGGGATTTTAATTTTCCAAAAGCATCTACCTTTGAGTAAGTGCGATTTCACCCATTGGCACCACATAGATTGCTCACCCCCAGACACAAGGTACCAAATATGTTTAGACATTGCAGCCTTGTTCCAAACATGGAGAGATTTAAAGCCCAGGCCTCCTACTTTCTTGGGGGAGCACAATTGTTCCCAAGATATTTTAGCCCCAGTGTTTCTAAGGTCAGAACCAGTCCAGAAGAAAGATATAAGAATAGATTCAACTTCTTTAATGACCTTCTTAGGGAGAATGAATATAGAGGACCAATACGTCTGCATGGAGAAAAGGACAGATTTCGCAAGTTGTACTCTCCCAGCATAGGATAAGTACTTGTTGGCCCAAGATTTGGTACGATTGGTGATTCTATCAATGAGAGCCTTGCAGTCTGTATATTTGAGTTTAGTGGAGATGAGAGGGACCCCCAGGTACCTAACAGGAAGGGAGCCCTCATTAAAACCAAGATAATCGAGAATGGCAGCTTTAATTGAGGAGGGAACTCCGGAGAAGAAGATGTTGCTTTTGCCTGGACTGGGGGAGAGTCCAGAGAGGGCCTCAAACTCTGCAAGAGCATCCTTAATGCACTTAATAGAACTCACCTCTCCTTTGCAAAAAATCATGAGATCATCTGCAAAGCAGAGGTTGATCATCTTAGTCTTCTCACATCTCCAATGGAAATGGAAATTGGGATTGAGGGACTTCTCTTTAAGTATCTGAGTAAGAGCTTCCATAACAATGACAAAGAGGTAAGAGGACAAGGGGTCGCCTTGCCTCAGACCCTTTCTGCCAATGATGAAACCGGAGGGCTCACCGTTAATGCTTAGAGAGTAGTTAGCTGTTGTAACACATGCTTTGATCCATTGAATCATTTGGGGATGAAAGTTCATTGCGTCAAGAATATCCCACAAGAAGTTCCATCTAACATTGTCATAGGCTTTCATAATGTCAACTTTAAGTGCACACCTAGGAGAGGAGGAATGCTTATGGTAATCCCTCATAATTTCCTGAGTGAGGAAGATGTTGTCTGTTATCCTCCTACCCTTAACAAAACCAGACTGAACTGGATCAATGAGTTGGGGTAGTGCAACTTGGATTCTCTTGGATAAGATTTTAGCTATGCATTTGTAAATGTATTACAACAGGAAATTGGCCTGTAGTCCCCAACTTTCGAGGGATTGGGAATCTTAGGGACAAGTGCAACGCTGGTAGAGTTAGCTTTAGTGAGGAGTTTGCCAGACCTGAAAAAATTCCTAACAGCAGATGTCACATCATTCCCCACAACTTCCCAAGCTTTTTGGAAGAATCCAGCATTATAACCATCAGGGCCAGGTGCTTTATTAGGATTAAGTGACATGAAGGTTTCTTTAATCTCAATGTTAGAGATTTCAGAAATCATAGAGACTTTTTGAACTTCAGAAAGTTTGGATTTAACAAGCTGATTGACCCTTGAGCCACCAGAGTATTGTGTGGAATGGGGGGTGCCTAACAATTGGGTATAGTACTCAACAAAGGTAGACTTAATCTCACCTATATCATAAGTGAGACTACCATCACCAAGCACCATGCTAGTGATTCTACCTCTATTCCTATTTTGGGAGATGGATTTGAAAAAATAGGAAGTACATTGGTCCCCAAGCTTGAGCCACTGAACCCTAGATTTCTGCTTGGCAAAGCTCTCTTCAGCTCTAGCCAACAACATGTATTGTCTGCACAACACCCTTTCAAGGAGTTGGTTATTGGTATTTTTAGGATCTGCCCCAAGGTCCTTTTGAACTACGTCAAGTTGTTGTTTAATAGCCAAGGTCCTGGAGGAAATATCACTGAACTCCTTGGTATTCAATTTTTTGAGTTCTTTTTGTAGGATCCTAAGCTTCTCATTTATTACATACATAGGATTACCAATAACAACATTTCTCCATACTTGCTGCACAACCATAAGAAATGTAGGATGGTCAGCAAGGAAATTGAAGAACTTGAATGGCTTATTAGCATTCCTGGAGGAAGGATTCAGAGAGATAACAGCGGGGGAGTGATCAGAAATCCCAGGGGGGTGGAAATGAGCATTAGAGTGATAAAACGTTTTAATCCATTGCTCATTAACAAGAACCCTATCAATTTTAGTAGCCACAACATGAGGAGGGTCTTGCTTGTTAGACCAAGTGAAATGACAGCCAGTGTATTTAAGATCCTCTAGTTCATTGAAGGTTATACTCTTACCAAAATCATTCATGTAGGATGGCCAGTGAGGATCTCCTCCCACCTTGTCAGTAGGATACCTCAAAGCAATGAGGTGAGGGAGGGCAACCTGAATCCTTTTTTAGGACCACCAGAGGATGACGTCATCATCCCCTCCCTCAGGCGATTTGCGATTTCCAGGCGATCGAAGTCTCCATCTTTCCCTTCTCACTCCACCGTGACCACCCACCACCACCGTACGCGTTCCTGTAACCCCTTTCCTCCATCTCCAGAAATCTGATCCCTCACCACCGTACATCACTCCACCGTACAACTCCTCCACCTCCGAAATCTATCATCTCTCTCCTCTGCACCGTTCGGTTCATCTCCAATCAGATCGTACACCCCATCTCCATAACCACCATCTTCTCCACCCAAGCCCTAACCACCACCACCGAGCAACTCCACTACCGAATCCCTCAGCTCTAAACCCCCTTTTGCCCATCGGTACATCTCTCTCTCTCTCTCTCTCTCTCTCTCTCTCTCTCTCTCTCTCTCTCTCTCTCTCTCGGTTTCTCCATCTCCACCATACGCCCTCCATCACCACCACACACAGCCCTTATCTCCATAGCCACTCCTCTCTCAACCCGTTTTAAACCACTTCCTCCGGTAATCCCTCTCCTCTCTCTCGGTCCCTCCCTCTCGGAAATCGCAGGCTCTCAGACTCATAGATGACGTCTTCATCTTTGCGATTCTGAGCGATTCAAACAAGCGATTGTAACCCTAGATGATGGCCGACGGTTCAACTGATGCTCTCGGCTTCAAAGTCAACGATTCCTACGTTGTTCGTAGGAAGCAAGTGGGTACTACCCACTCGAATTCAGGCATTCCCATGGAAGAAACCATTGCCATGGCAGAGTCAAATCCTTCTGCTACGGCAGATCTGGGCTCCCAAATCGTGGACTCCAATATCCTCAGCAAGAAACACTTGGGGCTCTCAACATCTATGAGTTCTACTGTGGCAGAGAAATCGATTCACAGCAAACTAGTTGTACCGGGCTCTACCTACTCTGTACCCACCAAGTTTAGCCCATTCAAACCACTTGATCTATACCCTAGCAACAAAAAACCATCTACCCCAAGCACCAATCGGGTCCAAACCCAAAATAACCAGAAATTCTCCAGGCTGGATGAGGACCGGTTGGAGGGGAAGGAGAGGATAACTTATCTGGTCAAAGCTATCGAGGAAGAGATGCAAAAAGCTGGAACGAAGGTTGATTGTTCTGAACTTACATCCCAACTCAATCTTCTTCAAGCTAAGGAAAGCAATACAGTAGAGGCATCTACAAACGCAACTGCAGGTAAATCTCTGAAAATAGGGTTTCATCAACCCATCTCTCCTGGCCAAGCACCAGTAAAACCAACTAGTGAACCAGATTCTCAGAGCAAGGATATTCCCAATAATCATCCCACTGACCACAAGACCACTCAGCCATCTAAACCCAAGAATTGGGCTAATTTGTTTCACACACAAAGTCGCTCAAAGACCATGAAGCTGAATCACTACCCTGATCTACAGAAGGGGGAGGATGCTATTGTTATATTGGAAGACTCTCATATTAATGATAGGAGTTGGAATAATTGCTTGGTTGGCTACTTTTTAGATGGGAGAATGGCTTTCTCCTTGCTGAGTGCTACGGCTAGGAACATTTGGAAGGACTTTGGGAGGATCAAGATTAAACAAGTGGGGGCCTGTTTTTTCTTTGAGTTCCAAGATGAGGAGACCAAAATCAAAGTTCTCGAGGGAGGACCTTATTTTTTCTCCAGGAGGTACCTGGTTCTTAAGGACTGGCATCGTATGCTAGTTCCTTCCCCTGAACACCCATCTTCCATCCCAGCTTGGGTTAAAATCCACAAACTTCCTTTGGAATGTTGGACTGACGAGGGTTTTAGTCGCATAGCTAGCACCATAGGTAAGCCTCTACATGTGGACATAGCCACTGCCCAACAACAGAGGCTGGACTTTGCCAGGGTTTGTGTTGAAATCTCAGCTGATTCAGAACTTCCAAAAGCTATCCAAGTAAGAAATGGGTGTGATTCAGTCTATGTTCATATAGAATACCAATGGATACCTCCAAAGTGCCCAAAGTGCAAAGTTTTTGGGCATGCTTGCAAACCAAAAGCTAAAACTCCAAAAACTGGTAATGATGAAACTTGGCAGCAGATTGGTAAGGCCCTTGGGGGGGGGGGGGTGGAGGAACATTAGAGGCCCTTACCAAGGTGGTTCCTAATGCTACAGGGTCTGCCTTTACTATACAGCCTGATAAGGAAAGAGTTCTCATTGATGAAGATTCACCAAGTGAAGCATCAGAGGATATGGAAGTTCTTGTTCTTCCTCCTCCTACATGTAGTGAGACTACAGATGGTAGTTCTTGTTCGAATACTTCTACTGAGGAAAACAATGAGGTGAAGGAGCCCATTACGCCCAAGCCTGTTGGTCACATTGGGGATACACCTCAAGCACGGATCCAGCAGCGTGGAAAGAGTTGTATGGATACTCATGGTAACATTCCTCCTGATCCTCCTGATGACCACAATACTTGTAAGAGTGACAAAGAGCATAACAAAGTGAGGAATAAGAAAGCAGGCAGTGGCAGCAAAGGGGGTGGTTCTAATACCCCCAAAAAAGGCAGGTAATCCTCACATCTTTTGTTTTGGCAGCGTGCTCAATTGATCTATCATCTGCCAATTTTACTCTAGTATTTTATGTCTATGTTAATTAATCCTTTGCAGTTTGGTTTTTGGAATATGAGGGGTCTAAATGATCCCCTCAAACGGAAAGAGGTTAGGTCTTTTGTTTATAAAAACAAATTGTCTGTCGTTGGCTTAATTGAGCATAATTGAGCATTATGACTCTGGTCTTGCTGAAGATGCCAAAGTCTCAGCCATTTTACGTAACAATTCACAGTGGATTTTCCCCATCTCTCAGACATGGGAGCTAAATGAGATTAGGAATGCTCTCCCTGTTCTCCCGGTTCTCCTCAGCTCTGTTCCTTTACAGGATTCATGTAGTTGGTCCCTTGAGAGTAATGGACTATTTACAGTCTCCTCATTATGGGAACATCTTAGAACCCATTTCCCCAATATTGGGTGGAGCAATGTGGTATGGTTTCATTCCCACATCCCTAAATGCAGTCTGATTAGCTGGCTTGCCATTCAGAATAGGCTGTCCACTGAGGATAGACTTGTATTGTTTGGTATTAAGGATTCCTCTTGTTGTAGCTTCTGCAATGAGGAGGAGGATCACAATCATCTCTTCTTCAATTGTCGATTTACCAAGGAAGTGTGGGATTTTGTTTCACATGGCATCCCCAACCTCTCCATAATCTGGTCTCTGTACTGTCCAATTATAAGGGCAAAGGACTTAGGACCACCCTAAGTAAACTCCCCTTCACAGTCACTCTCTATCACATTTGGATTGAGAGAAACTTCAGGAAATTCCAGAATGTGCAGCACCCAATCTCCACAGTGGTGAGCAAGATCTGTACTGATATAAGATATAGGTTGATGTCTCTATCTAAACTTCCCCCATGCCCTTCATTCTTGCATGATTCATGGCATATAAATGCTAATACCAATTAACTGTTCAAAGAGGATATAATAAGTTCCTTCTTTCTTATTCTTCTCACTTCATGTTACTAACTACTCTCCCATGGCAGGTTGTTTCATTTGAATCAATCAAGGCAAGTCGTATTGGTTTTGTTCTAATGCCCCAGTTGGGTAGGTTATGTGTGCAGGTTGCTATACACGCAAGCTCAATCCAGGTTATGAGGGAGTTACCTTACATTGTTTATTTCCTGCATACCCCCTAATCTGATTATTCCTTCCTTGCATATCATTTTAGTATGATCTGGATTAAGTGTTAATGTTTGGCATAGTAGTAGCTATACATTATGTTCACTGCTCACTGCTCACTGCATTATGTTCACTGCTCAGAATCTGGACACACTCATATTACTGCTGTTTACCCTATGTGCAAAACAGATGCTGTCCAGTGCTAAGTATATGCTGATATTGTTGCTTTGTTTATTGCTGCATTGGCATGGGCTGGTATTGATGGACAAAGCTGCTGTATCGATGTTCACCAAAGTGGATTTACTATCATCTATTGTTATTCACTGCTGCATTTGTTACCAGCTGCACCTGTAGTTTTGAAGTAGGTCATGCCTAATTTCCTGTGAAATTCATCTAGTATATGTTGCCTTTGTTGCTACAGCACCATTCTGCTTGTTGCTACTGCTGCGGTTCTGTTAGTGCTATGGACAGCTTACGGCAGTGGTCAATTCATTCCATGAGAAATGTATCACGGGTTGGAATCTGTTACAACAGCAATGGTTGCCCCTATTTAAAGGGATTCAGTTTCAGAGAGGTCCAAAGGGCAGCAAATTCAAAGATTGTCCAGCAGCTGCAGCAACAGTATGGTGAGACGGCTTTTGGCTTGGATCTCTGGATCTTCTACTAGAAAGAGAGTGACAATTGCACTTTGTGAGTATGATAATTATGCTAGGCTCTCAAATGAGGTATGAGAATCTGGGAGTTCTTGCATCGTGCTTTATTGATGTCATATGGGTTGCAAGGGCTGTTGCAATCCACGTTTATTGCAATCTATTGTTACTATTGTCGATACTAGTGTTATTGCTTTATGCCTAGATTGCATTATGCTTTATTGATGTTATATGGGTTGCAAGGGCTGTTGCAACCTACATACTTACTTGCTTGCACTTAAACCTCATGTTATTCTATAGCAAGGGTTGTTGCTATAGATACTTGTTTGCTTACATGTTATTAGAACTCTCACTTGGTTATTACTCTAGGTTGTCTATTGTATATGTTGAGAACTTGCTGTGTTACTTACCTGTTTCAAAGGAGATGCTGCCCAATTTTCCAGAAACCAAGTGGCTTGCTTGTTAATCCGGGTAGGGCTAATTGCTTAGAATTGGGTAGCATCATCTGGACTGCTGTGTGTCTGATCAGCATCCACGATGTTGAGATTTCTGGCCTAGCCTTGGGGGGCTGTCCCACGGCATGTAGTAGTCCCTTCTAGGAGGGGGCCTTTCCTCCCTACCCTTGTCTGGTACACCTACTGTTAGGCTACAACCTTAGCTAGCAGTAGTCCAAATTTTGAATGTCTCTTTGACATGTCCAGCCAATGGTCCATGCCTGCTGTGATTGTTACTGTTACTGCTGCTGTATTACTGCTGCTGCTGCTGTGATTGTGTAACTGCTGCTGCTGCTGCAACTCTAGTTTTGTCATTGAGCAGCCGAAATGCTGCTCAAACTTAATAATTTTGTTCATGAAGGACTCCAATCAACTCAACCATCTGGAGGTCCTACTCAGAGGTCTCACCTAGTCATTACTCACCTACAAATATGTATCCACCTTTTGTGTGTTTTTCTTTCATCTCCTTGAGATGGATTTGAAACACATTGTCAATAGCTTATATAGGCTCTATTTTTTGTAATAGATTCGTTTGTCATCCCTTCCCATTGTTGCCTAGTTGGCCATCCCTTTTGGTATCTTTTCTTTCTTTTATTTTCTGTCTTTCTTTTGTTTTTGTCCTCCCTGGGGTATGCCCCTTGTAGGCTGTATATCCGCTTAGCGTTTTTTCTATTTCAAGCTTATTTATCCAAAAAAAAAAGATTGATAGGGTGCTTGTGAATGAAAGATGGATGAGATCGTTTCCATACTCCAGTGCTTACTTTCCTAATCCAGGATTGTCTGACCACTCTCCTGCTATTGTGAGTCTTACCCCACCCTCTAAGCCCACATCTAAACCTTTCAAGTTTTTTTGATTTCCTTGCTGATCATCCTCTGTTTCTCCCCACTGTTCAAAAGGTATGGAGAACCATTGTTCTTGGCAACCCTATGTTCTGCCTTTGTAAGAAGCTGGGTTCTCTCCAAGTTGAATTCAAAAAACTAAATACAAGAGAGTATAGTGCAATCTCTGACAGGGTAAAAAATGCCAAATCTCAGCTTGACACCTTGCAGAGTGAATTGGGGGCTAATCCTTCCAATCCCACTACATAGTCTGAAGAGAGAACTGCCTTTAGACAATATCTGTTGTTGTTTAGGGCTGAGGAGAGTTTAGCCAAACAAAAATCCACACATCAAATCCATAGTGGGTAATGGAGAGAACACTTCTCTATGGTTTGATAATTGGCACCCTCTTGGACCACTTGTTGAGAAATTTGGTTCCAGAATACTTTATGACTCTGGCCTTCCCGGGGAGTCTAAAGTTTCTGCTATCATTAGAAACTCTCAATGGAATTTCCCAGTTACTCAAACTCTTGAACTCAATGAGATAAGATCCACCTTGTATACTCTCCCTGAGCCTAATGGGACTGCTGACAACAATAGATGGCTTCTCACTCCTAATGGAATTCACAGTATTGCATCCATGTGGGAACACCTGAGAACCCATTTCCCTAAAGTTCAATGGCATCATTGCTTGTGGTTTCCTGGGCACATACCAAAATGTAGCCTCATTGTGTGGGTGGCTGTCCAAAATAGGTTGTATACGGAGGACAGATTGGTCACTTTTGGGACCAAAGCACGCTCTTGCTGCAGTTTCTGTCCCGACCAAGAGAGTCATGATCATTTATTTTTCAACTGCCCTTACACCTCTCAGGTGTGGAATCATATCACTGCCCTTCTTAATGAAGCTTGGCCTTCCAAGTCTTGGACTGACTGGATTTCCTTTATATCTTCCATGAAGGGCAAATCATTAAAGGTTCTCATGACCAAATTGGCTTTCACCGTATCAATTTATCAATTTGGATTGAAAGAAACTACAGGAAATTTCAAAATGTAACATGCTCTGAGCAGGTTGTAATCCATAAGATCCATACTCTGATTAGACATAGGTTGATGTCCCTAAGGAAACTTCCCCAAGGGCACCAAGCTCATTGGCTTCTCAGAGAATGGGATCTTCAATCTTAAAATCCAAATTGAATGCTAATGCTAATTTCAGTTCCAGCTGCTACAGGTCACTATTTGCAATCAGTGCAGTTGGATACTATGCAGTCAGGCCAAGTGTGTGCAATCAGTGCAAGTACCTTGAGAAGTTTAATTGCAGTTCCAACAGTGTTTGCTGCAGGTCAAGGATCCAGGTACTTGGGTAAGTTATCTTATTCTTTATCTTGACCAATGTCTGAGAGGCTGCAGGTTTTCTCTTGTGAAATGTACTACAAGGTTTGATATTGTTCTGGAATACATATTTGAGTTGTGTGAACCACCCTATAACTTGAGTGTTTACCTAGAGAGATGTGTGCTTGTGCCCCAGACTTCCTTCTTGAGAGGAGGTAATATCTAGTGGGGGAGTATGGTGAGGCTTAGAAGAGGGAGCATGGGTCTTAGAGAGTGTAAAGGAGTGGTGAGGTCTTGAGGGAGTTGTAGTGTGAGCCAGATATACTTCTAGGATTTCACCAATGTTCCTTGCTGTGTAATACCATTCTGGATAGGCTATGAACACTGGCTGCTGTTGGAATTCTGGACAGATTTGATACTCTTTCTGGTAGTCTTATACCTATTGGAAATGGTACATTTCAATGTGTACCTGTTGGGCAGTGGATGATAATGCTACTTTATTTTATGCTTATTGGTTATTTGCTTTGTGGACTGCCACTCTATGGGCAGAGCTGTTGTATTCAATGCAAATCCTATTGCTTTAATGAGATAGTTGCTGCTAAACTATTAGGACATTGTTTAGGAGTTATAGCCTAGTTTAGGGGGGCTGTCCCTTAGCAAAGTTTGATCCCCTTTGGGAGGGGGCGTCCTCCCGGATGTTATCTATTGCTTTTGTATGCTGCTGCTGCACCTTATTGATTCTGCTACTGCTGCACCTTATTGATACTGCTGTTGTTCGACTCATTTCTGCTGTGCTACACATCATTTCTGCTGCTGCCTCATTCTTCCATGTTGGCAAAGTGGAGTAGAGGTTATTGGAATCAGATTATGCACCATATGTTATGCTGCTACCCGTTGCTTTGTACTGCTGTTGGAAGTTCTATCTCTTCCTCTTCCTCTTTCTTTTCTCTTTTTTCAGCTGCTGCTGTTGTATTCGCAGTGGCTGGCACCTTGAGGGTGCTCCAATTACGAACGGGTCATGGCGAATTTTTCAAAATCTTCTCCCCACCAGTATATGAAGAGTTAATGTCCTTCAAAAGCCTTGAGGCCTGGTCCTAGTTGCCAACGTGGGTCATATTGTTGGGTTTGTATCATGTCTGGTATGCTTATTTTGTACAAACATTTTAGTTATTTTGTGTGTTTCTCTACCCTCTATCCAAGATGGTGTAGAAACACTTAGAGTAGGTTTTGTGTTATGTATTTACTTCTTGTTATCCCTCTCCCATTGTTGCCATAGTGGCCATCCCTTTTGTTTCCTTTTTCTTTCCTTGTCCTCCCTGGGGTATGCCCCTTGTAGGCTGTATATTCTGTTGTCTCCTTTTTTATTTCAAGCTTATTTACCCAAAAAAAAAAAAAAGCCAAACAAAAATCTAGGATACAATGGCTTAAGCTGGGTGATCAGTGCTCATCCTTCTTTTTCAAGTCTGTTAGCAACAACAGGAATAGAAGCATGATAACCAGTCTTACTCTTAGTGATTCTACTATTACTCAAGTCATTACAGAGATTAAAGCCTCTTTTGTTAACTACTACATTGATCTTTTGGGTACTGCTCATTACTCTGACTATGATGGTGCTAGTAGAGTTGATAGCCTTATCCAAAGGAGGTTAACAAATGACCAGAGTTTGGCAATGGTCTAAAATATTTTGGAGTCTAAACCCTCACAAGGCTCCTGGTCCTAATGGGTATAATGCTGGTTTCTTCCAAAAAGCTTGGCCTATTATTGGTCATGAGGTAACCGTTGTTGTTAAGACTTTCTTTAGGTCTAGCCAGCTTTTGAGGAAAGCTAATGCCACAATGATTGCACTTGTCCCTAAGATTCCTAACCCCTCTAAGGTTAGTGATTTTGGACCCATTTCTTGTTGCAATACCATTTACAAGTGCATAGCTAAGATTCTTGCCAAAAGACTTCAAAGTGCTCTTCCTTCTCTCATTGATCCTGTCCAATCTGGATTTGTGAAGGGTAGAAGGATTGCGGACAATATATTCCTTACACAGGAGCTTATGAATGGCTATCATAAATCCTCTTCTACTCCCAAGTGTGCTATGAAGGTGGATATTATGAAAGCCTATGACAATGTGAGATGGGACTTCTTATGGGATGTCCTTCGTAGCATGAATATCCACCCCACCATGATCAAATGGTTACAAGCATGTGTTACCACTGCAAATTACACCTTAAGTATAAATGGGGAAAATACTGGTTTCATCAATGGGAAAAAGGGTCTAAGGCAAGGGGACCCTTTATCCTCCTATCTTTTTGTTATTTTCATGGAAGTCCTCACATGCATTTTGAGAGAAAAATCTTTGCTTCTTGATTTCCACTTCCATTGGAGATGTAGTAATAACAAAATCATCAATCTTTGCTTTGCAGATGATTTGATGATTTTCTGTAAAGGGGATCTTGGGTCAGTGAAGCTCATCCAAGCTTCTCTTACTGAATTTGAGTCTTTGTCTGGATTGAAACCTAGCCCAAGCAAAAGTCATATCTTCTTCTCTGGGGTTCCTGCCTCCACAAGAAAAGATATCCTGGTTGTTTTGGGTTTTAAAGAAGGCTCCCTTCCTGTTAAGTACCTTGGGGTACCATTACTTTCCACCGGGTTGACCCATAGGGATTGCAAGCCTTTGGTGGATAGCCCTTTTTTATTTCAAGCTTCTTTTACCCAAAAAAAAAAAAGCCTTTGGTGGATAAAATTACCTCTAAGACCGAGAGTTGGACTAATAGAGATCTAACTTATGCAGGGAGAGTCCAGCTGATCAAAAATGTGTTGTTTTCTATGCAAACTTATTGGTCCTCTTTATTTATACTGCCAAAGAAAGTTTTTTTTTTTTGGGTAATAAAGCTTGAAATTAAAAAAAGGCTAAGCGAATGTACAGCCTACAAGGGGCATACCCCAGGGAGGACAAAGAAAAAAGAGAAAAAAGGAAATAGCGTAAATTAAAAGGGGGGGCCACAAGGGCTACATGGGGTTAATTAAGATAGCAAGATGGGGAGTGAAAACAATAACAACAAACTGAGAATTTGTGCCGTGAAGCATAATGCCTTGAACTTGGACCTTGAGTAGAAGCTTGATCATTTGATACTTGGTACATGGTGCATTGGCGCAAGGTACATGGACTTGGTACATGGCTCATGGTACATGGACACAACATGAGGACAGTCAGGGGGAACAAGGATCTTGCCCCCCAAGGCAAGGCCTAAACTAAAAGTGCAACCATTTCCTGAAAATTTGGGCAGAGTTCCGTTGGAAAATTGAGCATCCCAGAAACAAGGATAACCTGAAGCTAAGAACTGCAGCAGCTCTGCCCACATGGCAGCTCAAAAACACAGAGTTTTATACAAAATAATCTACAGAGTGATGACTAAGGTCTGGCCCTGATCTTAAGAAATCTGGAGCTAAAGTGTCTTGGGAACATCTTTGTGCTCCTAAACAAGAGGGTGGCCTTGGTTTCAAATCACTCCAGGTATGGAATAAGGCTGCCATTTGTAAACACATTTGGTTTCTTATCTCTGGCGGAGAGCAATCAATGTGGTGCCAGTGGGTTAAGTCCTATTTACTTAAGGGCAAAAATTTTTGGTAGATTAAAATACCTAGTGGACCCACTTGGTATTGGAGAAAACTTCTCAACCTTAGGTCTGTTGTCCAGCCTTACATAAAATCAGTCATTGGTAATGGTCAAAACACCTCTCTATGGTATGATAATTGGCATCCCTTTGGTCCTTTGTACAGCAGGTATGGTGAAAGGATCATTTATGACATGGGTCTCCCCAAAAACTCTAAGGTTTCCTCTGTTATTAGGGATTCTAGATGGGCTATACCTTTCACTCAAACTTGGGAAATTAATGAAGTTAGAAATAGCTTCACTAGTTTTCCTGACCCTAATGTTGATCTTGATGATCAACACAAGTGGACTCTTACTACTAATGGGGAGTTTATTGTGAGTTCCCTTTGGAACAGTCTTAGGACACCTTTTCCCAAGGTCCATTGGTACCATAGTGTCTGGTTCCTTGGACATATTCCCAAGTGCAGCTTCATCACTCGGGTTGCTATCCAAGAGAGATTGTATACTAAGGACAGGTTGGTTTTGTTTGGCACTAAATCTCACTCAAGCTGTAGTTTTTGTCCCAGCAGTGAGAGCCATGATCACTTGTTTTTCAATTGCCCGTTTACATCCCAAGTTTGGTCCCAACTCCTTGCCAAACTTAATATCCATTGGCCTCCTAGATCTTGGGTCAATTGGATTGACATGCTAGCAACAATCAAGGGCAAATCTTTAAAATCATGTTTAATCAAATTGGTCTTCTCCACAGCAGTGTATTACATTTGGATTGAAAGAAATATACGCAAGTTCCAAAATGTGGCATGCTCACATTCAGTGGTTGTTCATAAGATTTCCTCAGTCATAAGACATAGATTGATGTCCCTGGGGAATCTCTCTAAGGGTCCTCAATCTGATGCTCTTTTGACTCAGTGGAATGCAATTTGAAAGGGCTTTATTGTTCCTTAATGTATATACTGCTGTCACAGTTACTGTTATTGTTATTGATACTTATTGATACCTTTTGCTTCTTGCTAATGTGTGTTGTTGCAGGTCAGAGGGACTTAGAGGGCCTTAAGCAGACTTGGACACAAGGTCTCATGTCACCAGAGCAGGGGCTTGCTGCAGCAGTTTGCTTGCTGCTGATGCAATTGTACTGCTGCCCGATGGTTGTTCTCATTGCTGCATCCTGCTGGTTGCTGGCTCAGATTAGTTGCTGCTGTTGGTATATTCTATACTTACTTGCTTGCACTTGAATCTTCATGTTAAACTATAGCAAGGGCTGTTGCTATAGTTACTTGCTTGCTTGCACTTGGATTATGCTCATTAAGTGGGTTGCAAGGGCTGTTGCAACCTACATACTTACTTTGTTGCTCTTGAACCTTCATGTTAAACTATAGCTTGGGCTGTTGCTATAGATACTTGCTTGCTTACCTGTTTCATTGTATACTATTTTTTTTTTTTTTTGGGTAAATAAGCTTGAAATAGAAAAAAGGCTAAGCGGATATATAGCCTACAAGGGGCATACCCCAGGGAGGACAAAACAACAAAAGAAAGACAAAAAATAAAAGAAAGAAAAGATACCAAAAGGGATGGCCAACTAGGCAACAATGGAAGGGATGACAAACGAAACTATTACAAAAATAGAGCCTATTTAAGCTATTGACAATGTGTTTCTAATCCATCTCATAAAGATGAAAGAGAAACACACAAAAGGTGGATACATATTTGTAAGTGAGTAATGACTAAGTGAACTACAAGCAGATTGAGAACTCCAATGCATGATCATTGGTCCTGACTTGCATTGCATGAGATGGGAAGATTGAGACCTCTGAGTAGGACCTCCAGATGGTTGAGTTGATTGGAGTCCTTCACAAACATAATTATTAAATTTGAGCAGCATTTCGACTGGTCAATGACAAAACTAGAGTTGCAGCAGCAGCAGCAATTACACAATCACAGCAGCAGCAGCAGTAATACAGCAGCAGTAACAGTAAGTATCATAGCAGACATGGACCATTGGCATGTCCACTGCCAACTACACTCTGAGTATCAATGGTGAAGCCATTGAATCTATTATGGGGCAAAAAGGTTTAAGGCAAGGTGATCCCTTGTCTTCTTACCTTTTTGTTATAGTCATGGAGGCCCTCACTCAGCTTCTCAAGGAGAAATCACAGACTCCCAAATTTCACTATCACTGGCGGTGTGAGAAAACAAAAATAATTAACTTGTGCTTTGCAGATGATCTCATGATCTTCTGTAAAGGAGACTTGAGTTCTATTCAATGCATTCATGAGGCTCTTGCTGAATTTGAGGCCTTGTCTAGTCTTTCACCTAGTCCTGGCAAGAGCAACATCTTCTTCTCTGGTGTCTCCAACACAAACAAGCTTGCAATCCTTGAGAAATTGGGATTTATGGAGGGCTCTCTCCCAGAGAGATACCTTGGGGTCCCTCTCATATCCTCCAAGCTAAAATACTCTAATTGTAAGGCTCTCATTGATAAAATCACAAGTCGTACTAAGTCTTGGGCAAACAAGTATCTTTCTTACGCTGGGAGGATCCAATTGATTAAGTCTGTCTTATTCTCTATGCAGACCTACTGGTCGTCCATCTTCTTGCTCCCTAAGAAAGTGGTGAAAGAAGTTGAATCCATCCTTAGATCCTTCTTCTGGACTGGGTCTGAGCTTAGGCACACGGGTGCCAAAGTCTCTTGGGGGCATCTTTGTTCTCCCAAAAAAGGAGGATTAGGGTTCAAGTCTGTCCAAATTTGGAATAGGGCTGCCATGGCTAAGCACATATGGTTTATCATCTCTGGAGGTGAGCAATCCATGTGGTGCCAGTGGGTTAAATCGTACTTACTCAAGGGTAAAAGTTTTTGGAAGGTCAAAATACCTAGTAGCCCATCTTGGACTTGGAGAAAACTTCTCCAACTTCGTCCTCTCATCCAATCTTTCATCAAATATAAGATTGGTGATGGCAACTCTACCTTCCTTCGTTACGATAATTGGCACCCTTCTGGCCCTCTAATTGAGAAATATGGCAGTCGTATCGTCTATGACTCAGGTTTGCCAGATGATGCCAAGGTCTCCACCATTTTGCGTGCATCCTCTCATTGGAACTTTCCCGTCACCCAAACTTGGGAGTTGAATGAGATCAGAATTCATTTACCACAACTAACTGAACACATGACGTCATCTCTTCTTCCCAAGCGATTCTCACGATTCTCGCGATCTCTGTGAAAACCCTAGGAGATGGTGGGCGTTCCAGATTCTCCCACGACCAATCTAGGCTCTAAAGCCCTAATTCTCATGAACTACGTATGAAGCACATAAACTCTCACCCTCAGTCAAGCCATCAATCGGTGCAATCCCCTAAATCTAGGGTTTCAGAGAGTTCATCTCATCCACTCCAGAAAAATCTTCAGGATTATGTCCAGATCTTCGAGATACATCTAAGATATCATCTACCTTCCAATACTCCCCAAATCCCAACTACGTTCAGTCAAGTGTTTACCCTCAGAAGTTCAGATCTGTGTCGAACATCCCTAACCCAGACCACATAGATCCCAACTCTATCAACAACATCAGCCCTAATCCACTCTGTCTCTCTTCTTCACCACCCCAAAGCCCTACCCACTCCAATAACCTTACTGATTTTGGAGCTCACAGCCCCAAAACCACTCAAAACCCTAGTCCTGCCCGAAAGCTACAACAAATTTTCCATCAAGAATCTCAATGAGTACAGAATGAGGAAAGTCTGGAATATGATACGCAGCAGGAAATACAAGGTGATAAGCAGAACCCTCAAGGCTCCACGCAGATCGTCACTGATGCTACCAAGCCCCCTTATAAATCACCAACACGGTACTGATTTCCCTCACAATCAGAAATCAAACTCTCACAATTAGGATGTTCGAACCAACACTGCTGGAAGTTCACAGGTTAAGACGCACGTGAATCAAGGTAACCACACTAAGAACTGGGCTTCACTTTTTAAAGCTCAGGCTCCATCTAAATCTATGAGATTGGAGCACTACCCTGAGTTTCAAAAAGGGAAAGAGGCACATGTAAGCTTCGATGAATCGTAGCTGGATGATGGAGTGGGCCAACATTGCTTGGTTGGACACTTCCTGGATGGGAAGATGCCACTTCCCCTTCTCAGTGCCACAGCACGTGCTGTATGGAAAGAACATGGTAAATTCACCATTAAACATGTGGGATCATGTTACTTCTTTGAATTCGAAGATGAAGCGTCCAAGCTTGCAGTCCTGGAGGGGGGTCCATATTTCTTCTCGCGTAGATATTTGGTTCTAAAGGAATGGAGGAGGATGCTAGTTCCAGGGAAAATCCACCCAACCACCACTCCCGTTTGGATAAAGTTGCACAAGCTGCCCCTAGAATTTTGGACAGTGTGGGATTCAGTAAGATAGCTAGCGTAGTGGGGAAGCCCATTCATGTGGATGAGTATGTGTGGAGATAGACGCAGGAGAAGATCTTCCTAATGATATAACCATCTCTGTTAACGATGATTCAATCATGGTTGGGGTCGAATATCAGTGGCTTCCCCCTAAATGTGACAAGTGCAAGGTATTTGGGCATACTTGTAACTCTATAGATGCACCAAAACCTCCAACCTCTGGGGAAGAATGGCAAGTAGTTGGCAGAGGCAAACTGACAAGTACAACTCCAACTAGCTCCCTGCCAGAAGTTTTTGGCTCATTTAGAACCCCATACTAGTCCCATCCTATCACAGTCAGCAGCTCCAAATGTGGGTGCCTATGCTGTGCCCTCCATAGCAGAGGAAAGCTCCTAATCTGCCGGGAATGGTACCAAGCAACAATCAACCCCACACTCCCCTATCACTCCCCAACCACAAAAATCCCACTCTAAACCTCTACCACCTAATCACTCCTCTGATGAAACACTTAGTGAAAAGATGGACGAGGAATTTCAAATACTAGAATCCAGCAAGGGGTCCATAGTCATCAAGACATCTGAGGAGCTGCATCCACCACAAATCAACACCAGCAAGGAGTACACAGATATCAGACCAGGGGGGCAAGGGTTCACGGAATCCAACAGCTCCAAGAAAAAAAGGCTGAAAAAGGAGCGCAAGCTTCTTGCTTAGGGAAGTTTCTAATTCCTTTTCATCTTTAAGAAGGCTTTGTTCTTAATCTTCCCATATTATGCCTATTTTGTTGAATAATTCCATGTCTAGTGCATGTGTATGTTTTGGGTTTTGGAATTTGCGTGGTCTCAATGATCCACTCAAACAAAAAGCTGCTAAATCCTTTTTGCATAATAAAAAAGTGTCCCTGTTTGGACTAATGGAGCATAAGATTTAAGGAACCTAATCTCAAAAGGGTCATGAACTCCATATGTCCTTCTTGGGTTTGGAGGAAGCTCCTCAACCTTAGACCCACTGTACAACACCATATGAAAGTAGTGATTGGTAATGGCAAAACCACCTCACTGTGGTTTGACAACTGGCACACCCTTGGACCTCTCGCACTTAAGTTTGGTCCTAGAGTTATCTACGACACTGGACTCACCAAAGATGCCACTGTGGCAGCCATCATTAGAGGATCTAATTGGGGTCTTCCCTTGACTCAAACCCTTGAAATCAATGAGATTAGACATGCTATTAGCTCCCTCCCCAACCCTAACCAGGATCTTGAGGATCATTATAAATGGGACCTTAACTCTAATGGTGAGTTCACCATTTCTTCCCTATGGAATGACCTCAGAACAAAATTCCCAAAGGTCCCATGGTACACCACCATATGGTTCCCTGGCCATATCCCTAAATGTAGCATGATTACATGGATTGCTATACAAAACAGACTATATAGTGGAGATAGGTTGGTGTTGTTTGGCACTATCCCTATCTCCTGTTGTAGTTTTTGTGCTGGTACGGAAGACCACGACCACTTATTCTTCAATTGCCCTTTTACGTCACAAATTTGGTCGGATATGCTTGCTCATATTAATGTCAGTTGGCCCCCAAGGCCTTGGGGTGAATGGATCATACTTATCTCAAACACCAAAGGCAAAAGTCTAAAAAATTTAATCATCAAGCTAATATTCACTACCACAGTGCACCAAATTTGGATTGAAAGGAATATTCGCAAATTCCAAAATGCATCTTGCACTGTTCCTGTTGTGGTTGCAAAAATTTATACCATGGTTAGATACAGACTATTGTCCTTGGATAGTCTTCCCCGAGGACATCACGATCAGGGATTGTTAATTAAGTGGGGGATTGATTGAATTATTGCAATTCTGTTTTGAGCAGGTTCTAAATGACAGGAGTTACCAGTCATGGCATCCTAAAGAACTCAAGATCATGCATGCTGGCCATTACTTGGGGAGGATCTTGCTAATAATCCAGGTAATTGTACATTTTACCTGGTTCTTAAGGATTGGCAGCGTATGCTAGTTCCTTCCCCTGAACATCCATCATCCATCCCAGCCTGGGTTAAAATCCACAAACTTCCTTTGGAATGTTGGACTGAAGTTCTTTGATTGTCCTTTGACAACTCAAGTTGTGGATGACGTCAGCACCTCAGGCGATTTGGGCGATCTGGGTCTCCTCGATCTAGCTCGTCTCAACAGCCATGGCCGACGGGTCAATCCTTCTTGCTAATGATATCAACTCCACTCCCTCTAAACTTCTCGATTTGCATAACCCAGATGCCTTCCCAAATCTCTCTCACTCGGTCAACCCTAAATCAACTACGGCAGCTACACAAGCAGATGGCCTAGGGATCAAAGTCATTGATTCCATTGAAGTTCATAAGAATCGACAACAGCTTCAAGCACCGCACTTTCAACAGTCCAATGTGTATCCTCAGAGGCGATTTGGTACGGATTACACTACATCTGCGAAATTTATTCCTCGCAGGAACCTAAACCTACATCCCACACCCACCACTGACTCAACATCTCACAACCCTAATCCAGAAATTTCTATCGACTCAAGGTCTTCTCAACCTATTCGGAGCTCCCTAATCCCTAATCAGGTAGGGGAATCCACCGAAACACACCTACCCATGGATTCAAACCCTAACTCATCTTCTACAACAGGGCACACGTTACAAGCCAGTGCTGAACCCCATCCCACAAAATCCACTCGTTCACAACCTAAACCTAAGAATTGGGCCTCTCTCCTTCAAGCTCAAAGCCCCTCTGAAACGATGAAATTGGATCATTATCCTGATCTACAACAGGGAAAGAGAGCCAGCGTGGAGTTAGATGAAGATGATCTAGATGATGGGAGTTGGAATAACTGTCTGATTGGCCACTTTCTAGATGGTTCAATGCCATTTTCCTTACTCAACAACACAGCGCACAATGTCTGGGGGAAACAAGGTTTGAGGTCAGTTAAACAGTTTGATTCTAGATTCATTTTTGAATTTGATGATGAACAGTGCAAGCTTAAGGCTTTGGAAAAAGGCCCCTATTTCTTCTCGCGTAGATATTTAGTCCTTAAGAACTGGCATCGTATGATGGTTCCTACTTTAGATCATCCATCTACAATTCCGGTGTGGATTAAAATTCACAAGCTTCCTTTAGAATTGTGGACTAGAGATAGTTTCAGCAAGATAGCCAGTACAGTGGGTAAACCACTGCATGTTGACAAGGACACAGAAAAAAGAAGACGTCTGGATTATGCTCGTATGTGCGTTGAGATTGATGCTGGTTCTGAACTTCCTGATGACATCCAGGTGACTGTTAATGGTACTACTGTTGTAGCTGCCATAGAATATCAATGGACTCCACCTGTTTGTACGGAATGCAAAGTGTTTGGCCACTCTAAGGGAACCTGCACCAAGGCTTCCACCTTCAAACCTTCTAGCACCAAGGAAATGTGGCAGGTAGTAGGTAAGGGGAAAAATGTTGATCAACAAAACTTGGCTTCTTCCTTGTCTGCTGTAGTAGCTCGGGCTGATGATTTGAGTGATCCTTCTTCTTCTTCTGCTAACTCAGCTCCTCTTATTGTTGAGAAAGAGACAAAAACATACCAACCTGATCTTGTGTCCGAAAAGAAGGTGGCCTCTTCTATGTTGGGCACCCTTATATCCAATTCTTTTTTTTTTGGGTAAATAAGCTTGAAATTAAAAGAGGCTAAGCGAATGTACAGCCTACAAGGGGCATACCCCAGGGAGGACAAAAAAGAAAAAGGAAAAGAGAATTGCGTGAAATAAAAGGGATGGCCACAAGGGATACATGAGGGTAAGTAGGGTAAAGTACAAGATACGCAAATATAAACTAATCAACTGATGCAGTGACAGTGAAGAAAAGTGCGTGGTCCCCGGCACAACCCGCCGGGGAGGGAAAATAGGAAACCAACTCATCCCGTTGGAATAGGCCTTGGAGTAGCATGGCAAATGATACTTGATGACTGAATAGGACTTGGAGTAGTATGGCAAATGATACTTGATGCTTGGGGAGGGACTGGGGATACTTGATGCTTGGAGCTTGCTTATGGAACTTGATGCTTGGGGTGGGACTTGGGAAGACGGTTTGGTGGAATTTGAGCAGCATAACGGCTGCTTTTTACAATCCCAATGAATCAGATGTCTGCCCAGAGATAGGCAGCCCAAAATACAGAGTTTTAGACTAATAAACCACTGGTAACAGGCTAGTGTAGGGAGGAAATGCTAGCTAGTGTAGGGAGGAAATGCCCCCTCCCAGAAGGGACTAATACACGCTATGGGACAGCCCCCCAAAGCTAGGCAAGAGATTTCAACATTGCGGATGCTGATCAGACACACAGCAGTCCAGATGAAACTAAACAACTTAAGGTAAATAACCAATCATGTCCACCGGATTTCTGGAAAATTGGGCAGCATCTCCTTTGTAACAGGTGCATAACACAGCAGGTTCTCAACAAAGTTCAATTGCAAGCAAGTAAAAATGCAGGTTGCAACAACCCTTGCAACCCACCTAATAAGCATAATCCATATACAAGTAAACAAGAATCTATAGCAACAACCCTTGCCATAGATTAACATAATAACATGAGAGTTCAATTGCAAGCAAGTAAAGATGCAGGTTGCAACAACCCTTGCAACCCACCTAATAAGCATAATCCAGATATAAGTAAACAAGAATCTATAGCAACAACCCTTGCCATAGATTAACATAAAGTTCAAGTAGATTGTACGGTTACCTAGAGTATTAGCAAGCTCCATCAATGGCAGCAGTAGTAGCTCAACAGTGATGACCGCAGCAGCAGAGGATAGGATGAAACTCTGTTCCTCGCTGCAGCAAAATACAGGGGCAGCAACAGCAAAGCAGGACCAGCAGTGGCAAAATTTGCAGCCTGGAGTATTAGCAACCTGGTTCCAGAGTCTGCAGCAGCGCTGCTGCCCCTTTGGATGACCTGGGAACAAGTCCGCAGCAGCAGTGACTGGTTCACACATACAAAACAGAGCCGGCAGCAGCAGACCATCCATATCCTACAAAGAAACTTCCCAGCAGCAGACCATCCAATTCTTTCCACGTTCTGGAGGAGGTTTCTACAGATACGATGAGCACAAAACTTGATCTCTTCCCTACTCTATCCACCTCACTTAATACACCTCAAGAGATCCCCGATACCAGTTTGAAGGAAGCTGATTGCATCAATGATCTCATACCTGAAGACGAAGCTGACTATGAAAGTCCCTCCTCTCCAGTCATAACTTCCATTGAGTGCTATCAGAGTGACTTCCCAACGTCTGAAAGATCTAAAAAGCAACAAAAGAAGGCTAAGAAAATTGCCAGGCAAAGGTCTTCCTCAAAATCCAACCACTAAAGGGGAGTTTCTTCTTTCTTTGATCTCATTCTAAACATTCTGTTGATGTTAAGTGGGTTGCAAGGGCTGTTGCAATCTACTGCTATTCATGCAATTTGATATTACTTTTGTTGATCATTGTTGTTGCAAGGGCTGTTGCAACTGTTAATTTGCATGCTTCTATTGTAATCTGTTGATTAAGTGGGTTGCAAGGGCTGTTGCAATCTGCTGCCATTTTACCCTACTTACCCTCATGTTGCCCTTGTGGCCATCCCTTTTATTTCACACAATTTTCTTTTCTTCTCTTTTTCTTTGTCCTCCCTGGGGTATGCCCCTTGTAGGCTGTACATTCGCTTAGCCTTTTTTAATTTCAAGCTTATTTACCCAAAAAAAAAAAAAGGGTTAAAAGAAAAGAAAAGTGTGTAATGGATGAGCTTGGATCGAAACCAGAGGAAAACATTGCTAAGGGCGAAGTTACTATCACGGATCCCTTCGATTTGGGATCCAAAGTCGTGGACTCTTATGTGGTCCGTAGGAAGCAAATGGGTTCTACTCACACGAAGAACAACACCATCGTTGATGCTCGCCATCTTAGCAACTCAAGCACAGAAGAAGATGGGGGTATACCGATCCGAAGTAAGTTGTTGAAACCTGGTACTACATACTTTGTGCCCACCAAATTCAGCCCATTCAAACCACTCGATCTTTACCCTTTGGGACCGAAAACATCTGATTTCTCAGAAAACCCTAATTCTACCACTCCATCTTCTCGGATGGGGCCACCTACTTCTACTAAATCCACCGCTCCTTCGCTCAACTGCTCCTCACCATATGCTCATCCCGATCCGGTCACTGCCAGGGATGGTGAGCACCAAAAACCGATACACCCGAACCCTAAAACTTCATCTTCAGAATCAATCCCAGTACGTAGCCCCACCAGCCCTACCGGATCAAACTCTACTCGGAAACTTCTTGAGGTTTTCCAACAGGAACCAGACCATTTGGTTGGTAAAGAAAAAATTGCAGCTCTAGTTCGTTCTATTGAGGCAGAAATGCAGGCATCTGGTGTCATGGTCGACTGCACAGAGCTCGAGGTACAGCTTAATTGTCTTCGGGAAAAGGAAGTCACTTCAGATGCTCCTTCTTCGAGTAGCGACTATTTGAAGGTTGGTTTTCATATCCCTCCTGAGACTGTTAATCCCAAAAACCCTAAAACAACTAATGTTATTGACCCCCATCCCAAACCTGTTTCGCAAACTCAAACTGCTACACACCAAGCACCAGTAAAACCAACTAGTGAACCAGATTCTCAGAGCAAGGATACTTCCAATAATCAACCCACTGACCACAAGACCACTCAGCCACCGAAACCTAAGGATTGGGCTACTTTGTTTCGCACACAAAGTCGTTCAAAGGCCATGAAGCTGAATCACTACCCTGGTCTACAGAAGGGGGAGGATGCTGTTGTTATACTGGAGGACTCTCATATTAATGATAGGAATTGGAATAATTGCTTGGTTGGTTACTTTTTAGATGGGAGAATGGCTTTCCCCTTGCTGAGTGCTACGGCTAGGAACATTTGGAAGGACTTTGGAAGAATCAAGATTAAACAAGTGGGGGCCTGTTTTTTCTTTGAGTTCCAAGATGAGGAGACCAAAATCAAAGTTCTTGAGGGAGGACCTTATTTTTTCTCCAGGAGGTACCTGGTTCTTAAGGACTGGCATCGTATGCTAGTTCCTTCCCCTGAACACCCATCATCCATCCCAGCCTGGGTTAAAATCCACAAACTTCCTTTGGAATGCTGGACTGAGAGCTTCTCTCTCTAGAAATAGAGAGAGAATGCACTCCCCTTACTCAAATTTTTTCAGATCTTGCCTCAATCATCTGATTGTTGGCTTATGTCCTATCACCTACACTCATTACACAAGTTTGGTTTCGGCTGGGTTCATCTTCATCCCCTGCAATAGTAGAAGTCCACCCATCATTACGATGGTGTTAACTCAGCCAGTGTCTCTTTTACGGATGATCATGCACCACTATCATCACTCTAGCACACTGTGCAACAGCTCTATTACAACAGCCCTAGTGATGATCAGTACAACAGCCCTTGCACTGAGTTGATTTAAAGTAGTTTGCAACAGCCCTTGCAACTCACTGGTAATCAATGATGCATGATCAGATATCTGTAATCCTACCTGGTCCTCGGTTCATTTTGCATCTGTGGTGGAGACGTTCCATGGAGTTTCAACATCCTTGTGGGTTGAGATTGAAGACCAGGCGAATCTCTTCCCCGCTCCATTTGGAGGTATTCGTTTTGGATCTGATTACTTCATTTTGTGCATTTTTTGGAGTACAAATGTGTTTCCAGAAATGTAGTTATTACCATTGGTTATGCATATCTTCACACCCATTTGGGAGCTGGGTACTAATTTTCCATTTGAGGAGAAGGGAGTCCTATGCACGCTCTTTTGTGCATTTGGGTTTTCAAATCAATCAACACCAACAATAGTGGTCTGAGTTCATGCTCTGCCAGAAAACACCACTCGGGTGTTTTACAGTTCCAGGTTCGGCTTCCTTTGGTTTGATCTTTATCTTCGTATCAGTTCATGTCCGTTAGGTGTCGAGATGTCACGGCGGCGTGGTAATTCCATATTGGATTCTGGCGTAGAGAAGATCAACCTGTTAGGGAGATGGACTCTCTACTGTTTTGCGGCTGTATTGGGGTTTTTTTTTTTTGACAGTTGGTTACTCGGGCATGGTCCGTGCAAGTTGTTTTCCGGTGCTCATTTGGAAATCAATTGGAGAAGAAGAGAGTGTACTCCACTCTCTTCCAAGCAAGTGGGCGTTACTACCTGTACAAAAGCTATGGCCTATAAACAATGATGTTGGGCTTTGTCCCAATATTCAATAGTATTTTATGTTGGGCTTTCTCCCAATATTCAATTCCTAACTGCACGTACAATATATCTACAAAGGGAACATGGGGTACAGCTGTACTTCTTGTTGCTTTTCATTTCACGCAGCATATGAATTCTTTGATCAAGAAAATGCGGTTATTTAACTATTATAATGGTTTTATGCTGCAATGGAGTGGTCTATACGCCTGGTGCACATTTTTTGAAGTCCATTCGGTGGACTAAAAAGGGGGCCGCAGGCCTAAGCACGTTTTTTGAAGCCCATTCTAGTGATGAGTGGGACACTGGACCACGGTCCTTTTGGAGCCATTACACGCAATGTTTAGCTGTACCGCATGATGCATCTGGCAGTGTGCAACTAAAGAAAGTCTTATCAATTCACGCAAATGCACATGGCTGGTTCTATATTGTCATCCGAATTTTGTGGGGCATGTTGCAAGGTGGGCCATCCCCACTACTCCAAGTCCAACAGCCGATTGAAATCAAAAGGGGCCACATGCAATTTGTTTTAATCGGCTGGTTAATGTTAATGCAATGCTACTATGGCTATGGTTTTATTTGCTTATTTACACTTATACTGGCGGGTTGTGCCAGTTTTCCTATTTTCCCACCCCGGTGGGTTGTGCCGGGGAGTACGCAATTCTGTTTTTAAATCATATGTATCCCTATCCCAGCGGGTTGTGCTGGATTTCATATTCCTCCGGCGTTTGTGCCGGGGGTACGCATTTTTCTTTTCTTTGCTTTATTTTGTTTTGTCCTCCCTGGGGTATGCCCCTTGTAGGCTGTACATTCGCTTAACCCCTTTTAATTTCAAGCTTAATTACCCAAAAAAAAAAAATGCTGGACTGAAGAGGGTTTTAGTCGCATAGCTAGCACCATAGGTAAGCCCCTACATGTAGACATAGCCACTGCTCAGCAACAGAGACTGGACTTTGCCAGGGTTTGTGTTGAAATCTCAGCAGATTCAGAACTTCCAAAAGCTATCCAAGTAAGAAATGGGTGTGAATCAGTCTATGTACATTTAGAATATCAATGGATACCTCCAAAATGCCCAAAGTGCAAAGTTTTTGGACATGCTTGCAAACCAAAAGCTGAAACTCCAATTGGTAATGATGAAACTTGGCAGCAGATTGGTAAGGCCCTTGGGGGGGGGGGGGTGGAGGAACATTAGAGGCTCTAACCAAGGTGGTTCCTAATGCTACAGGGTCTGCCTTTACTATACAGCCTGATACGGAAAGAGTTCTCATTGATGAAGATTCACCAAGTGAAGCATCAGAGGAGATGGAAGATCTTGTTCATCCTCCTCCTACATGTAGTGAGACTACAGATGGCAGTTCTTGTTCGAATCCTCCTACAGAGGAAAACAATGAGGTGAAGGAGCCCATTACGCCCAAGCCTGTTGGTCACATTGGTGACATACTTCAAGCACGGACCCAGCAGAGTGGAATGAGTTGTATGGATGCTCATGGTAACATTCCTCCTGATCCTCCTGATGACCACAATACTTGTAAGAGTGACAAAAAGCATAACAAAGTGAGGAATAAGAAAGCAGGCAGTGGCAGCAAAGGGGGTGTTTCTAATACCCCCAAAAAAGGCAGGTAATCCTCACATCTTTTGTCTTGGCAGCGTGCTCAATTGATCTATCATCTGCCAATTTTAATTTAGTATTTTATGTCTATGTTAATTAATCCTTTGCAGTTTGGTTTTTGGAATATGAGGGGTCTAAATGATCCCCTCAAACGGAAAGAGGTTAGGTGCATTCTCTCATCAAAACTTCCATTGGCAATGGGAAATCCACTTCACTATGGTTTGACAATTGGCACCCCTTGGGTCCTCTTGCGGAAAAGTTTGGTACTAGAGTATTCTATGACTCTGGGCTTCCTAGTGGCTCTAAGGTTGCTACTGTCATCAGGAACTCCCAATGGGCTTTTCCTGTCACCCAAACAATGGAACTTATGGAAATTAGTTCTAAGTTTTCCCTCCTTTCCCCGCCTTCTGAGGACAAGGATGATCAGATTAACTGGACTCTCACTACCAATGGGGTATTTACTATCTCCTCTCTTTGGAATTATCTTAGGAACCCCTTCCCCAAGGTCACATGGGATAAATGCATATGGTTCTCTGGCCATATACCCAAATGTAGCCTAATAACATGGGTGGCCATTCAGGAAAGGCTCTACACTGAGGATAGACTTGTCCAGTTTGGTACCAAGTCTACCTCTGTCTGTAGCTTTTGTATTGGTAGTGAGAGTCATAATCATCTTTTCTTTAATTGTCCCTTCACCACACAAGTGTGGGATCAGGTACAAAATTTAATCAATGTCTCGTGGCCAACCAGGACATGGCCTTGCTGGATTGAACATATGACTACCATCAAGGGTAGAACACTTAAAACACTTCTTACTAAACTGGTTTTTATAACTTCGGTTTACCATGTGTGGATAGAAAGGAATGCACGCAAATTCCAAAACATTGCATGTCCTGTCTCAGTCGTAGTCAGCAAGATATATTCTATGGTAAGGTGGAAGTTGCTGTCTATGGGTAACCTCCCTCATGGGACTCATTATCATTGGTTGATTACTAAGTGGAATCTCATTGCATAACTTAGATTACAAACACCTGCCACTGCCAGTGCCTGTTATTCTTTTGCGACTCATTGTTGAGATAGATATTACATGTTTTTGGGCACCCTTTGCTGCTGGTTCTGTTTTGCCACTGCAGGATCTCTGCTGCAGCAAGCAATGTTTTGCCACTGCTGGACTTGCTCTGCTGCTGCCACTTCTGTTTTGCTCTACTGCTGGACTTCTACTACTTCAACAAGGCAATGGTGAAGGACCAACCATTCCACAGAGACCCCTTGGTGAGAGTTAGGCTCTTCAAGTGAGGTATGAACATCTAGAATTTCTTGCATCGTGTTCTGTTGATGTCATTTGGGTTGCAAGGGCTGTTGCAATCCAATATTATTGCAATCTATTGTCACCATTGTTGATGCTAGTGTTATTGCTTTATGCTTAGATTGCAACGTGTTTTGTTGATGTTTTATGGATTGCAAGGGCTGTTGCAATCCAATATTATGCCTAAGTTGCTAGTGTTATTGCTTTATGCCTAAGTTGCATTGTGCTTTATTGATAGTATATGGATTGCAAGGGCTGTTGCAATCCACTTTTATTGCAACTTCTTGATACTCTTGTTGATTGTACTATATTTGGGTTGCTGTTTCTGGTGTTCATTTTCTGTTGAGAAATGTACTGGATAGGGTTATTCACCTGAGATACCACATTTTCAAATAAGATGCTGTCCAAATTCGGTTAGGATGAGGTGATCTTTTCAATAGTGAATTGGGCCTAGCCTAGGGGGGCTGTCCCTTGGCATGTCTGATCCCTTTTGGGAGGGGGCTTCCTCCCGTGCCTAGCCTGGGGGGGTTGTCCCTTGGCATGTATGATCCCTTTGGGGAGGGGGCTTCCTCCCATCTCTCCATGTCATTGCTGTTACTGCACCTTTAAATTACCCAAATGCACTGCTGCTGTACACTGCACTCACTGTTGTGTACTGCTACTACACCTCTGTTGCTGCTACTGTTACTGCTGCAATCTGCTGCAACTGTTACTGCTGCAAACTGCTGCTGCATATCTATTTCTGCAGCATACTCTGTGCACTCTGCTGCAGCATATCTGTTACTGCTGCTACATATTCTGAGGACTCCAGCTGCTGATACTCAAGATCTGTTACTGCTGCTACATATTCTAAAGAGTTTCTGTAGTCCAAGTTGTCCATCATCAAGTTTTTGTAGTCCAAGCTGTTCATATTGAAGTTCTGTGCACCTTTTGTCTCTTTTAATGTTAACAATTATTAGATCTCCTTTGAAGAGTTTCTGGCTCATCTTATTAGATGATTTAGAAACTCTTTTAGTACTCACCTCATGGTAGGTTATCCTCAACCACCTCATGTAGCCTCTTGGCCTCCCCTAGTTTTCTTCTTTTGTTTTTCTTTTCTTCTTTTTGTCCTCCTGGGGTATGCCCCTTGTAGGCTGTATATCCGTTTAGCCTCTTTTATTTTTACGCTGATTTACCCAAAAAAAAAAAGAGGTTAGGTCTTTTGTTAATAAAAACAAATTGTCTGTCGTTGGCTTAATTGAGCATAAAATTAAGGAGCATAACTTCAATAGGATTGTTAGTTCCCTGATTCCATTTTGGTCTTTTGCTCACAACTACTCCAACTCTTCTAGTGGTAGAATTTGTATTGGTTGGGATCCTACTGTTGTGAATGTCACTGTCTTTGCTCAAACCAGTCAAGCTATCCACTGTGGTATCCAGTCCTTTATTGGTGACACAAATTTTACTGCCACATTTGTATATGGTTCCAATGTTTACCATGAGAGAGATGCTTTGTGGCATGACTTGAATACCTGGAATAATCCTGGCCCATGGGTTATCTTAGGAGACTTCAATGCTCTGAGGTATCCTACTGACAAGGTGGGAGGTGATCCACACTGGCCATCCTACATGAATGATTTTGGTAGGTGTATTACCTTCAATGAACTAGAGGATCTTAAATACACTGGCTGTCATTTCACTTGGTCTAACAAGCAAGACCCTTCTCATGTTGTTGCTACTAAAATTGACAGGGTTCTTGTTAATGAGCAATGGATTAAAACGTTTTATCACTCTAATACTCATTTCCACCCCCCTGGGATTTCTGATCACTCCCCCGCTGTTATCTCACTGAACCCTTCCCCCAGGAATGCTAATAAGCCATTCAAGTTCTTCAATTTCCTTGCTGACCATCCCACATTTCTTACGGTTGTTCAGCAAGTTTGGAGAAATGTTGTTATTGGTAATCCTATGTATGTAATAAATGAGAAGCTTAGGATCCTACAAAAAGAACTCAAAAAATTGAATACCAAGGAGTTCAGTGATATTTCCTCCAGGACCTTGGCTATTAAACAACAACTTGACGTTGTTCAAAAAGACCTTGGGGCTGATCCTAAAAATACCAATAACCAACTACTTGAGAGGGTGTTGTGCAGACAATACATGTTGTTGGCTAGAGCTGAAGAGAGCTTTGCCAAGCAGAAATCTAGGGTTCAGTGGCTCAAGCTTGGGGACCAATGTACTTCCTATTTTTTCAAGTCCATCTCCCAGAATAGGAATAGAGGTAGAATCACTAGCTTGGTGCTTGGTGATAATAGTCTCACTTATGATATAGGTGAGATTAAGTCTACCTTTATTGAGTACTATACCCAATTGTTGGGCACCCCCCATTCCACACAATACTCTAGTGGCTCTAGGGTCAATCAGCTTGTTAAATCCAAACTTTCAGAAGTTCAAAAAGCCTCTATGATTTCTGAAATCTCTAACATAGAGATTAAAGAAACCTTCATGTCACTTAATCCCAATAAAGCACCTGGCCCTGATGGTTATAATGCTGGATTCTTCCAAAAAGCTTGGGAGGTTGTGGGGAATGATGTGACATCTGCTGTTAGGAATTTTTTCAGGTCGGGCAAACTCCTCACTAAAGCTAACTCTACCAGCGTTGCACTTGTCCCTAAGATTCCCAACCCCTCGAAAGTTGGGGGCCAATTTCCTGTTGTAATACCATTTACAAATGCATAGCTAAAATCTTATCCAAGAGAATCCAGGTTGCACTACCCTAGCTCATTGATCCAGTTCAGTCTGGATTTGTTAAGGGTAGGAGGATAACAGATAACATCTTCCTCACTCAGGAGATTATGAGGGATTACCATAAGCATTCCTCCTCCCCTAGGTGTGCTCTAAAAGTTGACATTATGAAAGCCTATGACAATGTTAGATGGAACTTCTTGTGGGATATTCTTGAATCAATGAATTTTCATCCCCAAATGATTCAATGGATCAAAGCATGTGTTACAACAGCTAACTACTCTCTAAGCATTAACGGTGAGCCCTCTGGTTTCATCATTGGCAGAAAGGGTCTGAGGCAAGGCGACCCCTTGTCCTCTTACCTCTTTGTCATTGTTATGGAGGTTCTTACTCAGATACTTAAAGAGAAGTCCCTCAATCCCAATTTCCATTTCCATTGGAGATGTGAGAAGACTAAGATGATTAACCTCTGCTTTGCAGATGATCTCATGATTTTTTGCAAAGGAGAGGTGAGCTCTATTAAGTGCATTAAGGATGCTCTTACTGAGTTTGAGGCCCTCTCTGGACTCTCCCCCAGTCCAGGCAAAAGTAACATTTTCTTCTCCGGAGTTCCCTCCTCAATTAAAGCTGCCATTCTCGATTATCTTGGTTTTAATGAGGGCTCCCTTCCTGTTAGGTACCTGGGGGTCCCTCTCATCTCCACTAAACTCAAATATACAGATTGCAAGGCTCTCATTGATAGAATCACCAATCGTACCAAATCTTGGGCCAACAAGTACTTATCCTATGCTGGGAGAGTACAACTAGTGAAATCTGTCCTTTTCTCCATGCAGACGTATTGGTCCTCTATATTCATTCTCCCTAAGAAGGTCATTAAAGAAGTTGAATCTATTCTTAGATCTTTCTTCTGGACTGGCTCTGATCTTAGAAGCACTGGGGCTAAAATATCTTGGGAGCAATTGTGCTCCCCTAAGAAAGAGGGAGGCCTGGGTTTTAAATCTATCCAAGTTTGGAACAAGGCTGCAATGTCTAAGCATATTTGGTACCTTGTCTCTGGGGGTGAGCAATCTATGTGGTGCCAATGGGTGAAATCGTACTTACTCAAAGGTAGATGTTTCTGGAAAATCAAAATCCCCAACAGCCCTTCTTGGACGTGGAGGAAGTTGCTTCAACTTCGTCCCCTCATCCAATCATACATCCAGTATAAAATTGGGGATGGATCTAACACCTTCCTTTGGCATGATAATTGGCACCCCCTGGGTCCCTTAGTTGCAAAATTTGGCAATCGCATCATTTATGACACTGGCATATCTGATGACGCCACAGTGTCCGCCATATTGAATAATAACAATCAATCGAAATTCCCTAGCACTCAAACTTGGGAACTTAATGAGATAAGGGATACCCTGCCTCCTATACATAGAGATAATTCCTCTCATACTGATTCATGTGTGTGGACACTTGCCCGTAATGGTCAATTCAATATCTCAACACTCTGGGACAAACTTAGGTCTCATTCTCCACCTGTTGCTTGGAGCCCTATAATTTGGTTTCCTTCATATATTCCTAAGTGTAGCCTCATAAGCTGGATTGCCATCCAGTACAGGTTGAACACTGGGGATAGATTGGTCCAATTTGGAGTCCTTGACTCCCCATGTTGTAGTTTTTGCCTGGACACGGAAACTCTTTTTTTGGGTAATTAAACTCATGACCATCAATTCTTCAATTGTTCCTTTACTAAGCAAGTTTGGCAATCTGTGTCCCTTAAATCTCAGTTCGTATGGCAATCTCATTCTCTTTCTAGTTTAATTTCACAACTCTCCAATTTTCAAGGGAAAGGTCTGAGAAGCACAATTGCCAAACTATCCTTTACTGTTACAATATACCATGTATGGATTGAAAGAAACACAAGGAAGTTCCAAAATCTACAGCATTCTATCCCCTCTATTGTGGCCAGGATTTGTCTTGATATTAGGAACAGGTTGATGTCTCTCACAAAAATCCCTGCTGGAGCCTCTACTTTAATGGAATCTTGGAACCTTCCTACTGATCCTACTGATCCTAATTGAGAATTGGTTTGTGGTATGTGGTAGGTAATAGATTGGCATATTCTCAAAATGAATCTCTATAATATTGATGCTTTGCTATTGTGTTGTGGTCTTTGTGTGTGTGCAAGTTTATCCCATACTGACTACATTTGGCTATTGATGCAGGTCCTCAAACATTTGGCTATGAATTTTGTGACTCTTATCTCCCATTTGGGAAGTTTCTTTGTAGGTTCTGGAAGGTTACATTACCAAATGGCTGAGGTGGCTCCCACATGTCCCTGTATGCAAATGAGAGAATGACCCACTTAATATGTTCACATGGTTTTGCTGTTTTTGCTGTGCATTTGTTTCTTTTCCACTATCCTTTCTATCTATCATCATGGCACTAATGGTTTACTTCGGCAGGTTATTCCAGACGTTCCAGGCAAGCTATGGACTGTCTATTTTCTAACAGCCCAATTGGGTAGTGTGTGTATGCAGGCTATATGGAGTGGAGTGTCTCGTACCACCTATGGGGCTGGTTCATTCAGTTGGGGCAGTTTCAAGCATTTGTGCTGCTGCCACTGTATCTGCTGCAGCATGGAACAGAATGTCTGCCACTGCTGGATCCGTGTTGCTGCTGCCGGCTCTGTTTTTCCAAAGGGGCAGCAGCGCTGCTGCAGAATCAACATCATCATCATCATCATTGCATGGCTATGGAGGTCCAGGTCCTGCTCCAGTATGGTTTTTTGCCACTGCTGGACTCGTTCTGCTGCTGCAGTTACTGCTGCCCCTGTATTTGCTGCAGCGAGGAAGGATCTGCTTGCTGCTGCCGGCTGTTTCAATCAATGGGGGCAGATTCAATGGCTTGCTGCGGCCCCTTTATTTGCTGCAAAGCAAGGAACAAAGGTTCATTCCAGTGTGTGGTGTAGGGAGAAGATCAACCATCTCTTAGAAGAGCACAAATCAGTGTTGGAGTGTCTCGTATCACCCATGGGGCAGATTCAATCTGTGGCAGATTCAATCTGTGGAGGCAGATTCAACCCGGGCTTGCTGCAGCGAGGAATGGCTTGCTGCTGCCCCTGTTTTGTTGTTGCTGCTGCTGCTGCCCCTATTTTGCTGCTGCCCCTGCGGTCATCACTGTTGAGCTGTACTGCTGCCATTGATGGAGCTTGCTAATACTCCAGGATCTGTTTAGCTGCTGCAGTATGGAATGTTTGCCACTGCTGGACTCGTTTTGCTACTGCTGCCATTGATGGAGCTTGTTAATACTCCAGGTAACCGTACAATCAACTTGAACTTTATGTTAATCTATGGCAAGGGTTGTTGCTATAGATTCTTGTTTACTTGTATCTGGATTATGCTTATTAGGTGGGTTGCAAGGGTTGTTGCAACCTGCATTTTTACTTGCTTGCAATTGAACTTTGTTGAGAACCTGCTGTGTTACGTACCTGTTACAAAGGAGATGCTGCCCAATTTTCCAGAAATCCAGTGGACATGATAGGTTATTTACCTTAAGTTGTTTAGTTTCATCTGGACTGCTGTGTGTCTGATCAGCATCCACAATGTTGAAATCTCTTGCCTAGCTTTGGGGGGCTGTCCCATAGCGTGTATTAGTCCCTTCTGGGAGGGGGCATTTCCTCCCTACAACTCTGTATTTTTGGGCTGCCAATCTCTGGGCAGACATCTGATTCTCTGGGATTGTAAAAAGCAGCCGTTATGCTGCTCAAATTCCATCAAACCACTTTCACAAGTCCCACCCCAAGCATCAAGTTCCATAAGCAAGCTTCAAGCATCAAGTATCCCAAGTACCTCCCCAAGCATCAAGTATCATTTGCCATGCTACTCCAAGTCCTATTCAGTCATCAAGTATCATTTGCCATGCTACTCCAAGGCCTATTCCAACGGGATGAGTTGGTTTCCTATTTTCCCTCCCCGGCGGGTTGTGCCGGGACCACGCAATTTTCTTCACTGTCACTGCATCAGTTGATTAGTTTATATTTGCGTATCTTGTACTTTACCCTACTTACCCTCATGTAGCCCTTGTGGCCATCCCTTTTATTTCACGCAATTCTCTTTTCCTTTTTCTTTTCTTTGTCCTCCCTGGGGTATGCCCCTTGTAGGTTGTACATTCGCTTAGCCTCTTTTAATTTCAAGCTTATTTACCCAAAAAAAAATCTATAGCAAGGGCTGTTGCTATAGATACTTGCTTGCTTGCTTGCATTTGGATTATGCTCATTAAGTGGGTTGCAAGGGCTGTTGCAACCTACATTTTACTTGCTTGCAATTGAACCTTTATGTTAAACTATAGCAAGGGCTGTTGCTATAGATTCTTGTTTACGTATCTGTTATTAGAGCTCCCACTTGTCATTGTATTTGTTGAGAACTTGCTGTGTTACTTACATGTTTCAAAGGAGACGCTGCCCAATTTTCCAGAAATCCAGTGGACATGATTGTTAATTTGCTTAAAGTTGTTTGGTATCATCTGGACTGCTGTGTGTCTGATCAGCATCCACAATGTTGACATTTCTGGCCTAGCTTTGGGGGGCTGTCCCATGGCGTGTATTAGTCCCTTCTGGGAGGGGGCATTTCCTCCCTACACTAGCCTGTTACACCTACTGTTAGGCCAACCTTTTCCAGCAGTAGTAGGAAGATCAAGAGTTTTGAAAGAGTTTCTAGTCTTCTTTTTGAAAGAGTTTCTAGTCTTCTTCTAAGTCATCATTCTGTGGCTTATTTTGTATGAAACTCTGTATTTTTGGGCTGCCAATCTCTGGGCAGACATCTGATGTTCTGGGATTGTAAAGAACAGCCATTATGTTGCTCAAATTCCTCCAAAACCACCTCTGTTGCTGCAGCAGCAGCTGCTAACAACAGTTTGCAGCAGCATGCAGCAGATCAGTGCTGCAGTTGATGCATGCAACAGCAGCAGCAGTCTGTGTACTTGGTGTTGCAGCTGCAGTCTTGCAGTTGCAAAGGCCTATCCCAAGTCCCATCCCAAGCATCAAGTGGTACAGTGGCACAGTTATTGTTACATATAGCACCAAGGCAAGTGCTCAAATTCTGGAACGTTTGGACTACTTCCCTCATGTGGTACAGATGTGGAGCTGAATGTAGATGTCGTGTCTATGATTTTTTTGTGTGTTTCTCTCCCCTCTCTCTGAGATGGATTAGAAACACTTATTTAGACCTTAATTAGTCATTTGTAGCTTTGTCTAGCTTGTATTTACTTCCCTTATTCTCCTACTGTTGCCATATGGCCATCCCCGTTATTTTCCTTTCTTTTCTTTGCTTTTCTTTTGTCCTCCTGGGGTATGCCCCTTGTAGGCTGTATATCCGGTTAGCCCTTTTCTATTTCAAGCTTTATTTACCCAAAAAAAAAATTCATATGTCCTCATTGGATGTTTGCACACAATAACACTCACTCTCCCAATGGCAGGATTGCTGTCTGTTGGGACCCCCTCATCATGGATGTTCAGATCTTAGGCATGTCCAAGGGGCATATAGCCTACAAGGGGCATACCCCAGGAGGACAAAAGAAAGAAAAGAAACAAAAGAAATGGGGAGGCCAATCTTGGCAACATGGGGGACCCTAAAAGTAAGGGGGATATCGCAACAAGAAGTAATAAAAATATAATAAAAGTGTTTCTAAGCCATCTAGGGAGATCGAAGGGAAACACTCAAAATGAATCTAAATGATTGACGTTGAGGCTTGACATTGAAGCTAGAGTAAAGCAATAGGCTTGACTTGGAACTACAAATAAGACTTGGTGCTTGCTTGAACATAAGAATTGGTGCTTGAAGCTTGAACCTTGAACTTGAAGCTTGAACATGAAAATTGGAATATGACCTTGGAAAGGATATGGTCCTATGTTACACTGGAAAAGGGTACAACAGTACCACATTGGGAGGAAGCCCCCTCCCTGAAGGGGATCATACAGTGCCAGGGACATCCCCCCATGGCTAGGCCCAATCTTAGACAACACCCCGATTCTAGAAATTTTACAATCTAACGGCAGCATAAAAACGACAGCAGCAGCAGTATACAGCAGCTGCAAAACAATCTAACATTTGTTGTGCAATAAACCACAATGAAAAGGTAGGACGCCCCCTCTCGAAGGGGATCAAACTTGCCAAGGACATCCCCTCGAGGCTAGGCAATCAAATGTGAGCATTCGCTCATCTAAATCAGGCATGGAGTAGCTTAGGGTTCTAAAGCAGTAGTTTACAGTACATAGAGTAACAATCAATCAAAAGTAACAACAATCAAGAGTAACAACAGCGGATTGCAACAGCCCTTGCAACCCGAATAATAACAAGAGTAACAAGAGGATACAATAGTAGCAGTGGATTGCAACAACCCTTGTAACCCGAATAATAACAAGAGTAAAAACAGGATACAATAGTAGCATCGGATTGCAACAACCCTTGCAACCCGAATAATAACAAGAGTAAAAACAGGAATAGTAGCAGCGGATTGCAACAGCCCTTGCAATCCGAAAATCCAAAATGAAGTACAACCACTTACACTGAAAGCAATACTAGTCCTTCACACAAATTTGATCTTCTCCCTGGGACGTAGCACGCTTCACATATTCAAAACAGAACCGGCAGCAGCAAAACAGGTCCAGCAGTGGCAAAACATTGCTCACTGCAGCAGCAAAACAAATCCTGCAGTGGCAAAACATAACCAGCAGCAAAGGGTGCACACATGCAGTAATAGTAGCAGTAACCGTGAGCATGCATGAGAAATTGTACCTAATTTGTGAGCAAACAAGCTACACTATGTGAACAACCACACAAGGGTTATTGGCAGTCAACGAAAGACAACAGTGAGATGGGTATGCAAACAATAAAGAGATGCAAAGACAGTTTATTGGTAGCAAGTTCAATGCATAGATAGAATTATTGTATTGCAATAAAACAAAGAGTGCTAAATATGGTCAAAATCAGCTCAACTCTAAATAGTTAAGAAAGACAGATTCAATCAATTCCCCACTTAGTTAACAACCACTGAGATTGAGGCCCTTGAGGAAGGTTACCTAAGGACATCAACTTGCATCTTACAATTGAATGAATTTTGCCAACCATGCCTGGTCCTGAGCAAGATACATTCTGGAATTTGTGAACATTTCTTTCAAGCCAAATATGATAGACTGTAACCGTGAATACAAGCTTGGTGATCAGATTTTTAAGTGATTTACCTCTGAGATTGGAGACCTGATTGATCCAATTGATCCAAGACCTTGAGGGCCAGTTTACATTAATGTGCGTAAGTATGTCAACCCAGACTTGTGATGTGAAGGGGCAGTTGAAAAATAAATGGTCATGGGACTCCACACCAAGGCAGAAACTACAACAAGAAACAGGAATGGTACCAAACATGACTAGTCTGTCTCCAGTATATAGTCTGTTATGGATCGCAAGCCATGTAATCAAGCTACATTTTGGGATGTGGCTGGGAAACCAAATGCTAGAATGCCAGGAAACCTTGGGAAAGTGTGTTCTAAGCTCATCCCAGAAGGAGGAAATGGTGAATTTTCCATTAGCATTAAGGAGCCATCTGTGGTGATCCTCAATGTCATGATTTGGACTGGGTAAGGAACTCATAGCAACCCTGATCTCATTGAGCTCAAAGGTCTGGGTAATGGGGATACACCATCTTGAATTTCTAATAATCGCATCCACTGTTGCATCTTTGGTGAGTCCAGAATCATAAATAACTCTAGGACCAAATTTAAGGGCAAGGGGCCCAATAGGATGCCAATTGTCAAACCATAATGAGGTGGATCTGCCATTGCCAATGGTGACTTTAACATGGGGTTGGACAAGAGGCCTTAGATTGAGAAGCTTTCTCCATACCCAAGAGGGAGAACTAGGCATTTTAACATCCCAGAAGTTTTTCCCCTTGAGTAAATATGATTTGACCCATTGGCACCACATAGATTGTTCCCCACCAGAGATAAGGAACCAAATATGTTTAGCAATAGCAGCCTTATTCCAGACAAGAATGGATTTGAAACCTAAGCCACCCTCCTGCTTAGGGCAGCACAGGTGCTCCCATGACACTTTAGCTCCAGTCTTTTTGAGGTCAGGACCAGACCAAAGGAAAGACCTAAGTATGGATTCAACTTCCTTAATGACTTTCTTAGGAAGTATAAAGAGGGATGACCAATAAGCCTGCATGGAGAAAAGGACATTCTTAATCAACTGGATCCGACCAGCATAAGTAAGATCCCTATTTGTCCATGTCTTAGTTCTAGAAGTGATTTTATCAATCATGGTTTTGCAATCAATGTACTTTAGTTTGGTGGACAACAGAGGAACACCAAGATATCTTACAGGCAGATTGCCCTCTTTGAAACCCAACAGCTATAGAATCTCAATTCTGGTGGAATGTTGAACACTAGAAAAGAAAACACTACTCTTACCAGGACTAGGAGATAGTCCAGATAAAGATTCAAACTCACTAAGGGAATCCTGAATATGCTTGACCTATTTTACATCACCTTTGCAAAAGACCATAAGGTCATCTGCAAAACAGAGATTGGAGTTTACCGAAAAAAATTAAGTTTACCGAAAAAAAAACAGAGATTGATAATCTTAGGTTGATTGCATCTCCAGTGGAATTTGAAGTCCGGTTCATTGGATTTCTCTTTTAATATGCATGTGACTACCTCCATTACAATTACAAATAGATAGGAGGAGAGGGGATCACCCTGCCTGAGCCCTCTTTCTCCCTTAATGCTGCCAATAGGGTCACCATTAATATTCAATGTGTAATTGGCTGTGGTAACACACGCCTTTAACCATGTGATCATTTTGGCATGAAAATTCAAGCAAGTTAAAGTATCCCATAGAAATTCCCATCTGACATTGTCATATGCTTTCATGATGTCCACTTTCATGGTACACTTGGGAGAGGAAGTGGACCTGTGATACCCTTGCATGATTTCCTGAGTGAGGAAAATGTTATCAGCTATTCTTCTGCCTTTAACAAACCCAGACTGAACTGGATCAATGAGATCAGGGAGGGCATTCTGAAGTTTACTAGCAAGAATCTTAGCAATGCATTTATAGACCACATTGCAGCAAGATATAGGTCTAAAGTCACCAACTTTGGAAGGATTAGGGACTTTGGGCACAAGATCCACAATGGTGGCATTAGCACTCCTTAAAAGTTTCCCAGACTTGAAGAAATTTTTTATTGCAGCGGTAACCTCATGACCAACTATATGCCACGTCTTTTGAAAAAACTTAGCATTATAGCCATCAGGGCCAGGGGCCTTATTGGGATTGAGACTCATGAATATATCTTTAATCTCACAGTTGGAGATATCCTGAACCATGGATGCACTTTGTTCACTAGTGAGCCTTTTAGTAATGAGCTGGTTTATCCTATCATAACCATCGTAGGAGGTACTGTGAGGCTTACCAAGTAAGCCAGTGTAGAAGTTGACAAAGGTGTCTTTGATTACATTCAAATCATGGGTAATGGTGGAATCCCCCAACCAAACTGTTAATCTTACTTCTATTTCTGTTATTGTTAACTGATTTGAAGAAGAAAGAAGTACACTGGTCACCAAGTTCAAGCCATTGAATTCTAGACTTTTGCTTGGCTAAGCTTTCCTCAGCTCTAGAAAGAGTGAGAAATTTCTTATAGACCAACTTCTCTTCCTTCTGATTAGCAATGTTCGTAGGATCAATTCCAAGTTTAGCCTGAAGTGTGTCAAGCTGGAGCTTAGAGGCAGATACTCTCTCAGTGATAGCACTGAATTCTTTGTGGTTCAATGCCTTAAGATCAGCTTGTAACCTTTTGAGTTTCTCAGTAAGGCTGAACATGGGGTTCCCAATAATTATCTGCCTCCAGACCCTTTGCACTGTGGGTAGGAAGGAGGGGTGATCTGCCAAGAAATCAAAAAACTTGAAAGGTCTTTTGGGAGGTTTAGCAGGTGGAGTAATGTGTATGATAGCAGGTGAGTGATCAGAGATCCCTGGTGTAGAAAAGAACGCAGATGAGGAAGTATGCGTCTTAATCCATGTATATGACCAGAACCCTGTCAAGTTTAGAAGAGATATGATGAGGAGGGTCTTGTCTATTAGACCAGGTAATAAATAGGCACCCAGAGAATCTCAAATCATCAACCTCACAAGAGAAGAGGCAATTGTTGAGATCATCCATGTGGGGAGGCCAGTGAATTAATCCACCAACTTTCTCCATGGGTTTCCTAATAGCATTAAAGTCTCCTAGAACAAGTCTCTCAATATGATCATTGGCACCATAAACAAAGGTAGCCACAAAAATATACCCATCATGAATGGATTGCACCTCACAGTGAATAAGTTGACTAGTCATGTGAAGAACCTTCACATTAAGTATGTGGGGGTCCCAACCGACTAGAATTCTCCCAATGGGAGCATGGGTAGAGTTATGGACATGCTTCCAATGAGGGCAAATGAAATTCATGATCCTAGTAATGTTAGGCTCTTTAATCTTATGTTCGATTAGTCTAATCAAAGCAAGATTATTATTTTTCAAAAAGAGTTTGGCAGCCTTTTGTTTGAGAGGATCATTTAAACCTCTCAAATTCCAAAAACCAAAATGCAATTGAGATTGTGAACTAAGCATAGGGAACTAGAAGCAAAGCATAATAACACAATGGCACAAAGTATATAAAATAAAGGATATTGCCCAAAAAGGATATAACCAAGCTCATTGACCCTTAGGAGGGTCAAATCTCCCAAATCTCCCCTTCTTTTTGTTCTTGTTCTTCTTGGTGTTGCTTCCTGCAGATTGAGGGCAGGATGGGATAGGGGAATCTGCTGCATTATGTGGAAGAGTTGTTTGCTTGATAGTGGGGTTGTGATCCTGAACTTCATTAGCCTTTGTGGAAGGGGCGCATCTGCTATGATAACTTCATACTCCTCGGTGGAGTCACCATCTTCACCAATGTTGGGTAGCTCCAATTGTGTTGATCCTTTATCTGCCTTCAACTCACGGAGCTCCTAGGATCAGTTGAATTGGATGGGAGTGAGGAAGAAACCACTCCATTGGTAACAACATCCAGTGCTGAGCTGCCTCCCAACTCCATTGCCATTTGAACCTGATGCTGTATAATTGGATCCTTGTTGGAAATGTGAATCTTATTACCAACTGCTTGCCAAGATTCAACTGGGTTAGTAGGAGTAGGGGCTGGTTTAGGAAGGCATTTATGACCGAACACTTTGCACTCTGCGCATTTGGGGGGAAGCCACTGATATTCCACCCTAATAGTAACAGCTTCTCCATTAGCCCTTACTTCTATTTCATCTGGAAGGTCATCATTTGCCGAGATTTCAACGCAGACCCTCGCAAAATCCATTCTTTTCTTGCCTGCAGTAGCTTCATCAACATGTATAGGCTTTCCAATGGAGCTAGCAATACGACTAAAGCCAAACGCAGTCCAACATTCCAGCGGAAGCTTATGTAATTTGACCCAAGCTGGTATGACATAGGGTGTTTGGTTGTAGGGACCAACATCCTTTTCCAGTCCGTAAGTACTAAATAACGCCGAGAAAAGAAATATGGACCCCCTTCCAACACCTGCATCTTGGAAGCCTCGTCCCTAAACTCAAAGAAAAAAAAAGCCCCTAACTGTTTCACAGACTTCGAGGCATTATCCTTCCAAACAAAACGGGCAGTAGCACATAGCAAGTTGTAGGGCATCTTGCCATCCAGAAAATATCCAATCAAGCAATGATCCCATGAATTAGCATCAACATCAGAATCCTCTAACTCCACTACAGCATCCTTACCTCGTTGCAAATCAGGAAAATGTTCTAACTTTATACTTTTAGATGGGGCTTGAGCCTTAAAAAGAGAAGCCCAATTCTGGGTTTTACCTGGGTTACTCACAGCTGCTGGTTTCACATGGGGTTCATGATGAGAGGTATTGTTCTCGGCTTCAACAAATTCTCCTTCAAGGTTTACCTCTACACTAGAAGTAGCTGCATTAGGCTTAGAGTACTCCTCCCTCACCTGAAGGATGTGGGTTTTGAGTTGGGAAAGACTAACGTTGACCCCAGAGCTTCGCATTTCTTCTTCGATCGATTGAACCAGTGCCGATATACGATCCTCAGAAGCTTGGTTTTGGCTTTCTCGTTGAAATACATCTTGCAACTTCCGGGCTGGGCTAGATCCAGATCGGCTGATGTTGGGTGATTTAGGTTGTTGGGAAGTGGGATTTGGGGTGACCTCAGAAACATCATGAGTGCCATCGATCTTTGTGGAGAGACTGGACATACCTTTTAGGTTGAAGGTTTGAGAGTGATTTGCTGCCTTGGTTGGGCGTGAAACACGTGATGGAGAGAAGCTAGGGTTGCTCGAACCTGATCTAGATCTTTGCGGGTAAACGCTTGACTGAACGAAGTTCGTATAGTGAAGGTTGTCGGTGCTGAATGGAGTATCATGTAGATCCGGGCATAGCTCAACTGTGTTGGAGGTTTTTCTTGTGTATCTCAACTGAGTTTGCTGTTTGCTTTCCTAAATCTCCCGAAAGGGGAGTGAATCCGTCGGCCATGGTTGAAAACAGTAGAAACTAGGTAAGTTTTCTCACAGGGATCGCAAGAATCGCCTGGATCGCTAGAGGAGTGCTGACATCAAACATATTTTAGGTGATCCCTTGTGAGGTTAAGATTATGCAAGATGGGAATGAGTTCCATACATACAACCTTTGTCTATGGCTCAAATGACCCTCAGGAGAGAAAAGATCTCTGGAGAGATTTGCTGAATCTCAAGATTTCTACCCCCTGGGCTGTTCTTGGAGACTTTAATATTGTTAGATCATCCAAGGAAAAAGCTGGTGGCACCCCACTGTGCCCCCCCCCCCCCCCCCCCCCCCCCCATGTGGATGAATTTAACTTGTGTTTGTACACTGGTGGGCTTGATGACCTGAGATTTTCAGGTTGTCATCTTACTTGGTCTAATAGGCAGCTACCTCCCAATCATATCTCCTCTAAGATTGATAGGGTATTAGTTAATGAGGAATGGCTCAAAGCCCAGTCCTATTCCTCCACCTTTTTTCCAACCCCTGGGATTTCAGACCATTCTCCCGCATTGGTTTATATTACTCCAGTGCCAAAAACAACTCCCAAACCAAACCATTCAGGTTCTTTGACTTTCTAGCTGAATACCCTTTGTTTCTCCCTACTGTCCAAAGAGTTTGGAGAACCTTTGTATTGGGGAACCCAATGTACTGTGTCTATGAAAGACTTAGACTTCTTCAAGTAGAACTTAAGAAACTTAACATCAAGGAGTTCGGTGATATATCTGATAGAGTTCAAAAGACTAAAAATCCATCTGGAAAAACTACAAATGGACTTAAGTCATAATCCCTCCCCTGCCATGCAAATTGAAAAAAGAAGTGTCTTCAAGAATTTCCTAACTCTCTCTAGGGCTAAGGAAAGTCTTGCTAGGCAAAAATCCAGAATACAATGGCTGAAATTGGGGGACCAATGTACCTCCTTTTTCTTTAAATCTGTAAACAATAATAGGAACAGGAGCAAGATTACAAGTCTAGTCATTAATGACTCAACCATAACACAGGATATGGGAGTCATTAAGGACTCTTTTGTTGCCTACTACAATAATCTGCTTGGCAAACCACATGAATCCCAATATGTTGGTTTGGAGAGGATTAATCAACTTATCACCAAGAAGTTGACTGATGTCCAAAGTTTGTCTATGGTCCAGGAAATCACTAATGCTAAAATCAAAGATACAATTTTTGAACTTAATCCCCAGAAGGCCCCTGGTCCTGATGGATACAATGCAAGATTCTTTCAGAAGGCCTGGCCTATTATAGGATCTGACATCACTGCAGTAGTTAAGAGCTTCTTTAAGTCTGGCAAATTACTTGCCAAAACCAATTCCACTATTGTTGCTCTTGTACCTTAAATTCCTAACCCTTCCAAGGTTAGTGATTATAGGCCCATCTCTTGTTGTAACATTGTCTACAAATGCATTGCTAAGATACTTGCCAAGAGGCTCCAAGCTGCCCTCCCCTCTATAATTTATAATGTCCAATCTGGATTTGTTAAGGGGAGGAGAATTGCAGATAACATTTTCCTTACTCAGGAACTTATGAGAGGGTACCACAAATCATCCCCCTCCCCTAGATGTGCAATGAAAGTGGACATTATGAAGGCATATGACAATGTCAAATGGGATTAATCTCCTTTGGGATGTCCTTTGTTGTTCTCATGTTTAAGTTTCTAAGATTAGATGCTTTTGAATGTTCTCATGAGCTCTTTTGTTAAGATAGCTCTTCCTTCTACATCTGCTTTGTGTTTCTTCTCCTTCTTCTTTAGAAGGATGGGAAACACATTTTGTATCCTATTTCCCTTCGTAGCTAAATTTTACCCTAATCCCCTATGTAGCCCTTGCGGCCATCCCTGTTATTTCACGCAATTTTTTTTTCTTTTTCTTTTTCTTTTTCTTTTTCTTTGTCCTCCCTGGTGTATGCTCCTTGTAGGCTGTATATTCTTTTGCCTCTTTTTTATTTCACGCTTATTTACCCAAAAAAAAAGTGGCTCCATACATGTGTTACCACTGCCAATTATTCACTATGTATCAATGGGGAACCCACTGGTTACATCAAGGGCAAGAGAGGGCTCAGACAAGGTGATCCTCTCTCTTCGTATCTATTTGTAATTGTCATGGAGGTCTTAACTTGCATCCTTAGGGAAAAGGCCATGCTTCCTGACTTTCAATTTCATTGGAGATGTAGTAAATCTAAAATTATCAATTTCTGCAAGGGTGATTGGAACTCTGTCACACACATCAAGGCTGCTCTCCAAGAATTTGAATCTCTGTCTGGCCTTTCCCCTAGCCCTAATAAAAGTAGTGTTTTCTTCTCTGGAGTCCAGCATTCCATTAGAAGAGACATTCTCCAAATACTTGGTTTTAATGAGGGTACATTACATGTTAGATATCTTTTTTTTTTTTTGGGTAAATAAGATTGAAATTAAAAGGGGTTAAGCGAATGTACAGCCTACAAGGGGCATACCCCAGGAAGGACAAAATGAAAAGAAAGAAAGGAAAAGAAAGAAAAGAAAAGAAAAGTGCGTGGTCCCCGGCACAACCCGCCGGGGTGGAAAAATAAGAATTACTGGCACATCCCGCCAGCATAGGTGTAAATAAGCAAAAGCAATAAGTGAAGCAGATAATTGTTTAATGCCATGCACAACCCGCAAGGCTAGGATAATAGCAAAACATGAACATAATTGGGTAACATGTAGTGGGTCCAAGAAGGCCTCAATGTATGAAATGTGATTACACCCGTGCTCGCGTCCCATTAGCCTAGCTATCCCAAAGGAAAGAGGGGCAACAAGGACATAAGCAAGGGCAATGCAGAAGAACCATATATAAGTGGTGAGAATGTCAAATGCCTCTCCAAAGTAGGGAAGATACGAAGAGCGATGAACACATCAACTCATATGCTTAAGAGATCCGCCAACCTCCACTACGGTAGTAACAATAATAGAGAACACGGCGCCAAGGGTATGAGTCTGTAGTGGACACCGGCAAAAGCCCAAGGGAACCCCCCATAGAACCCTACATAGGCCACAAGCCTAGTCCACCCGAAACTGTACACACCCTCAACCAAGCTCCACAGTCGTCATAATAACCCATAAGAGATAGAGCAAGATCATGAAAATAAGAGAATCACCCGCGGTGTTATCAAATACAAGGATAGGCTAGGGGTAGGTGAGCGCCCCAACCAAGCTAAAGATCATGAAAGACAAAGCCAGCCCCAAGGAATAATCCCCGGATCAGAGAAAACCAGGTCACCATAATGTAGAACACATCTTATGGCAATCTCTGTCGTCCGGCTCTGTACACACACAATCACCCAAACGGTGCAACTATCCTAATCCATAAATCCCCACACACGGAAAACGTAAGAGTGCCTCCTGTAATGGTAATGGTACACGCAAAAGGAAAACGGGGTCAGAGGTGGATGAGACCTCCGAACCGTGCTAAGGTAGAACCATGACTAGAGTCAGCCCTAGAGTAAATTCCGTGCCCATCGGAGAACCCCAGCCCGCAGAAACTAGGCCCATCAAACCTAAGTAACCACGCCTTCGGACCTAAGTCAATCTCCACCAAATACCGAAAACCAGCCACAACCAGACTCCAAATGCACAACCAAACCAAGCAAGAGAAAATAGAACAGAGTGCCCCTGTAAAGACAGCAGTACTCGCAAAAGGAACTCGGGGTCAGAAGTGGATGAGACCTCCGAACCATGCTATGGCAGAACCATGACTAGAGTCAGCCCCAGGGTATACTCCGTGCCCTTCGGAGAACCCCAGCCCGTAGAAACTTGGTCCATCAAACCTCAGTAACCACGCCTCCGGACCTAAGTCAAACTCCACCAAACGCCGAAAACAGCCACAACCAAACTCCAAATGCACAACTACTATCAAACAGGAGAAAATAGAACATGTGACGTGTGAGCCCATAAAATGGGACTCCTAAAATTATAGGCCATTGCCCCAATGGCAGCGACTGTGCTAGACAAGAGCTCCAAATCTATGTAGCGTGAAACCCATCCACAGATCTGCTGCTTTGGGATGACCCACCCTTGGACTAACCCGAAGAGGAGCCTAAGCAGGCCCTAACCAACAGCTAAGTACCCGCTGCCATCAGGTGCACAAATTCTGCACATAATGGCCCATTTGAACAGCCTATTGTTTTGGTGTTACTGATATGCATTCTGTGGTATCTGCATACTAGATGGAGCACCATTCCAAAAGCATACACAGAAAATACCAGCCACTGATAGAGAATACTACTAACAGAACCAGATTACATATATAAACCCAGATTTTGGTCAATACTTGCCGACCTCAACTATGGAGCCAGTTAATATCAACAAAATAACCACTAATTTGGACTCAGTGCACAAGATTTCTCACATATCAACTGAATGTAGGGTTAATCTCCATTAAGTTGAAGATTTACCTGAGTAACCCGCACACAATCAAAGGAACCCAGATCTGGGTATTCACTCCGTGAGCTTTGATCGCCGACCATTTGTGGAGTTGAGAAGAGCAGAAGCACCGTACGAACTCATTACGTGCTCCGGTTGGATGTCGGGGTGTGAAGCCCATCTGAACTTGCGGGGTGAACTACAACAGCAATAGAGTTGAACCCCGTTGTCGTTAGTGTGAGGCCATACTCATACGTGAGTGAACCCATCTCGATTTCGTGGCTTAGAGTGAGTACCAGATCCCCAAATCTAAAACGGTTTTAGGGTCTAACGATTTCTAGATCCGCTTTTGGTTGGCTGTTGGCTCCGAAAATCCACTCGAAAATGGATCAGGGAACCAAGGTCGAGGTCTCATTTCACCGAGTGCTTCTCACCGAGTAGCCCATCTGTTGGATTTTGCCGGTTACCCCTGCTGCTGGTGATTGCTCCATTCAAGGATACCTCCGTGCATATGGATGATCGTGAATTTGATAGAACTGCCCTAGAATCAGGAGGATTTAGGGTGTGATTGAAAAAAAAAATTTGGGTAGGATTTACATAGGGGAGTGCATTCTCTCTCTATTTCTAGAGAGAGAAGCTCTCAACCCTCACTGTTAGATATCTTGGACTCCCTCTGCTTTCTACTAAGCTTAAACATAGTGATTGCAAGACCATGGTTGATAGGATCACAGCTAAGACCAAAACTTGGACTAACAGAGATCTAACCTATGCTGGGAGAGTGCAATTGATCAAGAATGTACTCTTTTCTATGCAGACTTACTGGTCATCCATCTTTATACTCCCCAAGAAAGTCATTAAAGAGGTTGAGTCCATTCTCAGAGACTTTCTCTGGTCTGGTCCGGACCTCAAAAAAACTGGAGCAAAAGTGTTAGGGGAGCACTTGTGTTCCCCCAAACAAGAAGGAGGGTTGGGTCTAAAGTCCATCCAAATCTGGAATAAAGCTGTTGTGGCTAAGCATATTTGGTTCCTCATCTCTGGTGGGGAACAATCTATGTGGTGCCAGTGGGTGAAATCATATTTACTAAAAGGGAAGAGCTGTTGGGAAGTCAAAATGCTTAGTGATCCATCTTGGGTTTGGAGGAAACTTCTTACCCTTAGGCCTATGGTGCATCCTCTCATTAAAATCTCCATAGGCAATGGTAAGACCACCTCCCTGTGGTTTGACAATTGGCATCCCTTGGGTCCACTTTCTGAGAATTTTGGCGCTAGAATATTCTATGACTCTGGGCTTCCTAGTGATTCTAGGGTTGCCTCTGTCATTAGGAATTCCCATTGGGCATTCCCTGTCACCCAAACACTTGAACTCATGGAAATTAAATCAAAACTTCCTCTCCTTTCCCCTCCATCTGAGGATAAGGCAGGTTAAGTGGACTCTCGCTACCAATGGGGTATTTACTATCTCCTCTTTTTGGAATCATCTTAGGACTCCTCTCCCCAAAGTCACATGGTATAAATGCATTTGGTTCTCTGGCCATATTCCCAAATGCAGTCTAATTGCCTGGGTGGCCATTCAGGAAAGGCTAAAAACTGAGGATAGATTGGTCTTGTTTGGTACTAAATCTACCTCTTGCTGTAGCTTTTGTAATGGTAGTGAAAGTCACAATCACCTTTTCTTTAATTGCCCATTCACCACACAAGTGTGGGATCAGGTTCAAAGTTTTATCAATGTATCATGGCCAGCTAGAACTTGGCTTTGCTGGATTGATCACATGACAACCATCAAGGGCAGAACGCTTAAAACACTTCTTATCAACCTGGTTTTCATAACTACAGTTTACCATGTGTGGATAGAAAGGAATGTATGCAAATTCCAAAACATTGCATGTCCTGTCTCAGTTGTAGTCAGCAAGATATTTTCTATGGTGAGGTTGAAGTTGCTGTCCATGGGGGACCTCCCTCATGGGACACATTATCATTGGTTGCTTGATAAATGGAATCTTATTGCATAGCTTGTGTGCACTAATGCCCTCTATTTTGCTTACTGCTGCAGGTTCCATGGAGGGGTCAAGTATCACAGGTTCTTCCATGAGGCAGAAGGGATCTCCAATATGCAAACAGAATGCTATCAAATGTTAAAAGGGAGGTAACTCTTAATCATTGTTGTTAAGTGGGTTGCAAGGGCTGTTGCAATCTGCTACAGCTAGTGTACTGTTTTTTTTGGGTAATAAAGCTTGAAATTAAAAAAGGCTAAGCGAATGTACAGCCTACAAGGGGCATACCCCAGGGAGGACAAAGAAAAAAGAGAAAAAAGGAAATAGCGTAAATTAAAAGGGGGGGCCACAAGGGCTACATGGGGTTAATTAAGATAGCAAGATGGGGAGTGAAAACAATAACAACAAACTGAGAATTTGTGCCGTGAAGCATAATGCCTTGAACTTGGACCTTGAGTAGAAGCTTGATCATTTGATACTTGGTACATGGTGCATTGGCGCAAGGTACATGGACTTGGTACATGGCTCATGGTACATGGACACAACATGAGGACAGTCAGGGGGAACAAGGATCTTGCCCCCCAAGGCAAGGCCTAAACTAAAAGTGCAACCATTTCCTGAAAATTTGGGCAGAGTTCCGTTGGAAAATTGAGCATCCCAGAAACAAGGATAACCTGAAGCTAAGAACTGCAGCAGCTCTGCCCACATGGCAGCTCAAAAACACAGAGTTTTATACAAAATAATCTACAGAGTGATGACTAAGGAGAAGACAAGAAACACTACTCTTGATCTTCCAACTACAGCTACAAAAGTTGGCCTAACAAAAGTTGTAACCGGCAAGTGTAGGGAGGAAATGCCCCCTCCCAGAAGGGACTAATACACGCCAAGGGACAGCCCCCCAAAGCTAGGCCAGAAATGTCAAAATTGTGGATGTTGATCAGACACACAGCAGTCCAGATGATACCCAACAACTTTAAATAAATTAACAATCATGTCCACTGGATTTCTGGAAAATTGGGCAGCATCTCCTTTGAAACAGGTATTTAACACAGCACAGCAGGTTCTCAATGAAAGCAATGACAAATGATAGCTCAAATAACAGTTGAGTAATCAAAATCTATAGCAACAGCCCTTGCTATAGAAAACATGAACGTTCATTTGCAAGCAAGTAATATGTAGGTTGCAACAACCCTTGCAACCCACGCAATGAGTATAATCCAAATGCAAGCAATCAAGCAAGTATCTATAGCAACAGCTCTTGCTATAGAATAACATGAAGTTCGAGTAAAATGTACGATTACCTGGAGTATTAGCAATGCAGTAATGAGAGACCCTCGGGTCAAGTAATGACCAGCAGCTCAAGGCCATCATATCATGATGGAGGGGCAGCAGTTGCAGCAGTAAAACAATGCAGCAGCAGCAAACAGATCCATCCTTGCTGCAGCAAATACAGGGGCAGCAGCAATAAATGCCATAGAATCTGCCCCATCTGAATGAAACAACCCCGTGGGTGATACGAGACACTCCAATCCTTGATAGGACCTGCAAATCAAGCCAAAAGTAGTCAGTATGGGATAGACTTTCAATCACACAAAGGCCACAACACAGTAGACAAAGCATCATAATTATAATTATAATTATATACAACGCATCACAGGAGGGGGTCAGTAGGGATGTTCCAAGATTCCATTAAGGTAGGAGGTCCAACGGGGATATTGGTGAGAGACATCAACCTGTTCCTAATATCATGACATATCCTGGCCACCACCGAAGGGATAGAATGCTGTAAATTTTGGAACTTCCTAGTGTTTCTCTCAATCCAAACATGATAGATAGAAACAGTAAAGGACAACTTGGCAATTATGCATCTCAGACCTTTCCCTTTAAAGTTGGATAGTTGTGACACTAAGCTAGACAGTGATTGAGATTGCCATATGAACTGGGATTTATGGGACACAGAATCCCAAACTTGCTTTGTGAAGGGACAATTAAAGAATAGATGGTCATGACTCTCCGTGTCAGGGCAAAAACTGCAACAAGGGGAGTCAATGACTCTAAATTGAACCAGTCTATCTGCAGTGGACAATCTGTGCTGGATGGCAATCCAGCTAATGATGCTACACTTAGGGATATGCGAAGGAAACCAAATTATAGGACTCCATGCAACAGGTGGAAGATGAGTCCTAATTTTGTCCCACAGTGTTGAGATATTGAATTGTCCATTATGGGCAAGTGTCCACAAGCAAGTATCCGTATGAGTGGAATTATCTCTGTGTAAAGGAGGTAGTGTATCTCTAATCTCATTCAATTCCCACGTTTGTGTAGTGGGAAATTTCCATTGATTGTTATTGTTCAATATGACAGACACTATGGCATTATCGGGTATACCAGAATCATAAATGATGCGGTTACCAAATTTTGTAGCTAAGGGGCCGAAGGGGTGCCAATTATCATGCCAAAGGAAGGTGCTGGATATTTGGGTTGCAAGGGCTGTTGCAATCCGCTGCTACTATTGCAATTTGTTGTTACTCTTGAATGTTGCTATAGAACCCCGCTGGACAGATGGTACTTTAGAACCCCATTGGTCGAAGTTCTATGATTGGTACATCTGTCCACAGAACCTGCCCCGATTGTTATGGATAGAACCCAATTTCATGGCAGATTTGGTTGGTTCCTGTCCAATCGATTGTTGTCCAAAATGCAGTAGGTGTTGCCATAAATCCAGATTGCTGCATATGAACCAACTGCAGCATATGATCCCAGTTTTGGTTGATGTTTAACTGATTTTGGACTATGGTATTGCTGTTTAATGTATGGGCTGACACTTGTATGTTGGGCTTGTCAATTTACAGCTGAAATGCTGCCCTATTTCCTCAGATTTTCTATTAGATTTGTTGCTCTGACTTGGTTGAGTGTTTGCCTAGCCTTGGGGGGATGTCCCTTGGCACGTATGAACCCCTTTGGGAGGGGGTGTCCTCCCATACCCGCACTGTAAGGGAACTTTTCCCAATTAACGGGTTCCTAGCTAGATGGGGGATGTCCTCTAGCATTATTCTGGAGGGGGTGTTCTCAAGCTGCAAAGGAAAACATTAAAACCACGGTCGCGCCACTCGGGCTGCCTACGTACCCCATTGTAAGGATCAGACCGGCGTAGTTCTTCGGGGCATATGCAAACAAGTTCAACGGGTTTTCCTAGCTCGTGAACAGAATCACGCGAATCGACGAGCCTTCCCAGGTCGAAACGCTAAACAAACAAATCATGCGAATCAACGAGCCTTCCCGGGTCGTGAAACCCCAAACAAACGAATCATGCGAATCAACGAACCTTCCCGGGTCGTGAAACGCCAAACAATCAAATCATGCGAATCAACGAGCCTTCTCGGGTCGTGAAACGCCAAACAACACAAATGAAATTATTTTGTACTTGGTGATGATGAGTACCGGGTTGGACAAATCGGTGGGGTTGCGAATGAGTGATGTTTCTCTGTTTAGCACGAACTTCGTTTGAATCAATAGCAGAGGAGAGAGCTCCTCCAGCCATGGATGTAGCAGGAGGTGTGAGCTTGGTCGCCATTCTTGGGTTTATTCAGGTAACGGGCAAATCGCCTAGAGAATCGCCCAGAATCGCCTAATCGCCAGAGAAGATGCTGACATCACTCATTATGTCCAAGTTTTTCCAATCCTTGAATCAACGAGCCTTCCCGAGTCGTGAAACGCCAAACAAACGAAACATCATCACGCAAGTCGACGAGCCTTCCCAGGTCGAAATGCTGAACAGACAATCAATTAAATACAATCAACTACTCATTCAAACGTATGCACCAGCTAGGTGGCTAAAACAACTCATACTGTGACATGATTAAATGGAGCTACCCTCTGACCAACGGGAAGGCTAAACCTGACGATGGCTGTCCCTTGAGCAACAAGATGGCCAACGGGGAGGCTAAATCTGACGGTGGCTATCCCTTGAGCAACAAGATGGCCAATGATAAGATGATTGTCTACTGAGCAACGAGACAATCGAGAAAATGTGATTGCTTACTGAGCAAAGAGGCAATCAATACGCTATTGAACCAAACACATTTATGTGATGGACTTAGCGACACGACGGTAACTGATAAAAAGCACTAACTGAGTGATTAAAACAACTAACAACTTGATAAGATTGGTGCACCAGCTAGGTGGCTAAAAATGATTGGGGTGCGCCAGCTAGGCGGCTATGATTAGGATGCGCCAACTAGGCGGCTAAAATGATTGGGGTGCGCCAGCTAGGCGGCTAAAATGATTGGGGTGCGCCAACTAGGTGGCTAAAATGATTGAGGTGCGCCAACTAGGCGGTTACAACAGGTGAGAAATCTATCTCCAAGCAACAACAAGAAATCTATCCCCTGGCCAACATGGTGAGGAAACTTAAATCAATAGTAACTAATCTACCCTCTAGACAACGGGTTGAGGGATCTAACTCAGAACTAATTGAGTCCCATAGGACGGTTGATTTAAAAGTTACCCCTCAGGACAGTTGATTTAAAAATTTGTCCCTCAGGACGATTGATTTAAAAGTTTGTCTCTCAGGACGATTGATTTAAAAGTTTGTCTCTCAGGACGATTGATTTAAAAAGTTTGTCCCTTAGGACGATTGATTTAAAAAGTTTGGTCCCTTAGGACGATTGATTTAAAAAAAGTTTGGTTCCTCAGGACGATTGATTTAAAAAAGTTTGGTCCCTCAGGACGATTGATTTAAAAATTTTGGTCCCTCAGGACGATTGATTTAAAAGTTTGTCCCTTAGGACGATTGCATGTGACTCGTGCATCAAAACTCGACGACAACGATGACAACATTCCTTCTTAAAAAGTAGGTGGCGTAATAGGGTGCCTCTTTCGCTTTACTGCCTTTCTTTTTGGGAGCTTGGTAAGACTTGGGTTTGGAATTGGTTTGAGGCTCCTACGCCCAATGTTGGATTTGGGTGTATGCCTCCCCCAGAAATGGCATTAGACTGACATGCCCCAATTTCGGGTTGACGTGCCTTCACAGATGATGAACCTCAATTCTGATTTTCTTTCTCGCCTCTCCTGATGATTTTGGCGACCAATTGACCATGTACCCAAACACGAGTTCTTTGATGCATTGAAATTATTTCCACGAGTCAAGGATAGACAAGACTAAAGCGACATGGTTTGACCAAAAAGGTGGATTTTTACAAGGCTAAGGAATTTGATCGACCTTTTGACAAGAGGGTGGACATCAATAAGACTGACAAGGCCAAGGAATTTGATTGGCCTTTTTGACAAGAAAGTGGACTTAGATAAGACCGAGGAATTTGATTGATCTTTTTGACAAAAGAGTGGACTTCGCTAAGACTGAAAAGGTCGAAGAATATGGGAGACCATGTTGACTCGATGGTTCATGCTGACTCAAAGTTCTGAAAGATGGCAGACATGCCTCACCATTGACGTTGAAATTGTCATGATAAAATTGGATTTTGATTTTGTGATTGTTTCACTCCATCAAGTGATGTTCATTCAAATCTACTATTTTATCAAAACACAAGATTTCTTATCATGAACCCATGCCCCGAGTTGCTAATGATGCCCCATTGAAATGCCCCAGTTTGGAGGGCTGCTGGTGAAGATCCATTGATGTGCCCTAGTTTGGATTTTTACTTTGCATGACAGTAGCGTTTGCACAATGCTTTGACTTTTGATTTTCAAGGGAGATTAGACTGTTCCCTTGTGACTTGAATTCTCACCATCAAGTTGCACTTTCCAATCTGAAAGGACTTTATCGAGGTTATGATGGGGCCAAAGCTATGGGCTTAACAAAGAAAGAATAATAGGCTCAAAATCTCATTTTCGTTGGTTCATCAGAGCTATCAGCTATCTCGGACTTCATTTGTGCCCTTTTTGTTTCTGATGGGTGCTTTCATGTCCCTCTTCTTGCTTTAAATGAGCACTTCCTTTCATTTGACTTTTTCGTTTCAAATTTCTTCAGTGCTCTTCATCTTGTTGCACCCATGTATTTGACAAGCCTATAAGTTTGGCGCTTTCATTCTTGTGATACTTTGAATCTTCACGTGCTTATATCTTTGGCACTTTCATTCTGCTGGCTGTCATGTGTTTGGCACTTTCATATTTCTTGTTTCACCCCAATGTGGGGGATAGCTACCTAGCTGGGTTCTTTCTTTTCAATAAAGAACCCAGCATATAGGGAGGAGGTGTTTTCAATGTAGTTTTGTTTGGGCTTGGGGATCGAATCTCCTTTCTTCAAAACCCCGCTTTGTAGGGCTTCCTCAATCGACAGACCTGTCTCGAAGTAGGTCTCGAAGTTATGTGCTTGGGCCATCACCATGTACTGTGCCAAATCAGGCTGCAGATTCTTGGTTATGATGCGCATCTGGTCCTTATCACTAGGGCGATTGGTCATTTGTGCGGCCTTCACTCTCCATCCTTTCACAAACTCCGCGAAGGACTCTTTCTCTTTCATTTTGATACTTTCAAGCTCACGAGTAGTGACCTTGAGCTATACATTGTAATCATACTGCTTTATGAAAGCAGCTGCCATTTCTTCCCAAGTTTGCCTCCTTGAGATATCAAGAGACAAGAGCCATTGAAGTGCGGGCCCTTTCAAGCTCACGAGCAGCGAACTTCACTAGTGAAGTTAACTATCTTACAAGCCTTTTTAAACACGAAACCACAAGTTAAGAAAATTGTTCCGTTAGTGGAACAAAACAAATAACAGCAAAATATAAAAGCATATCAATGAATGTAAAGAGCAAACCAACAAACAAGCAAGTAAAGCGCGAGATTGAATTTCTTGTATTGATTTGCTCTTTTGAAACAATGCATCCATAGTTTTACTACTTTGTCATAAGCACAAGAAGGGGAATTGTTCACCATATTCAGGTTGTTGCAGCAGAGAGTTGATCAACAAAGATTGCTTCGGTTGACTGGCGGGTGAGCCCAAGAGTGGCCTTCTTTATAGCAAAAGTTCGAGCAACCCAAAGTATTGTTGATAAATACACAACATTGCACAAAATGAGTCATGCAGTGTGAAAAGGTTTAAAAGTGCAGCAGAGGCCCCCACGCAAGAGAGATGCCATACATTGCAGACTGTATGCCCAAGAGTTCTACAGAGATGATAAGTCTGTGGGTGCTTTGGCTCTTACAAAGGGGAAGGACACATAGTACCTCATGTGAGCTTTAAAGGCAGTTCGTATGTAATGAGGTAGAAAGATGGGACGAGCATCTTGGATGCAAGTAAATGGTGGCCAAACAAGACATTGTTTGTAGTCAAAATAATAAGGATTTGAATTGGTAACCACTAAACTCTCCTAAGGTGGATGCAATCATCTAAACTAGTATCATCCTCAACTAGCATGATTTTTATCTCCAAAAAGGAAATTAAAAACAAAAACTACTTCGTGAAACAAATAAGTAATTTAACATTGGAAAAAGTCAGTAGTTATCAAGCATCTAACATCGAAAAAGCTAGCCGTAACTGGGAAAAAATGTAAATATTTTGCATTCCCTTTCCGATGCCATTTCCGGCCCGGGTACCATACATCAACATTTTTGAAGTATTTGTGCTTCATGTTGCATATGCTTCGACACCAAACCAACCAAAGCAAACTCGCTTTATTGTCTACATGTACACAACTATTGTATGCAAGTTTGTGCACTCCTTTGTACCAAAACAAGCATTGGTATTGTAAATAGATATAAAACCCATACAAGAAGAGGGTTCATGGTTTGTCCTGCGGTCCTTGTAATGGCCACAAGGGACGGGGTATCCACACTAAGCAAAATAGAATTAGGTTTTAAAAAATGTCAATTGATACCGATAAGCAATAGGAGGAACGGAAGGCAGGGAACGGGGGAAGGTAGGATATGAACTCTTACTGAGAATGGCAGGAAATGTCAATGGATTAATATCCCTTAATTGATCAAAAAATAGACTTATCACCCATATACATCGCCAATTACAGAATACAGCAAAAACAAACAAAGAGCTACGGAGTAATTGATTTAAATGTAATAGGTGGTTACAAAACCTCATGCTGACCGAGGCCTCAAGAGCCGATTGACCATTAACTTCCAAATCGCCTGCTTCATCTGACTCGAAACTGCCTTCATCTTCATCACCAATACTTTCGCTATGCTCACCCACCAAATCAGAGCCACATGGATTACTGTTCATATCAAGACTTCTTGGAGACTCCTTGTTAGTTCCTAAGAAAAATAAAGAGGTGAATAATGTCCAGACAAAAGACCATGTTACTCATGACCAAATCAAAAGCATGAAATTGCCAGCCATGCAAGCAGCGTTGTCGAAAGCAAACTTAAAGCTCTTAAACCAGCTGGTTTCTTCTATGTGTGAGCATCAAAGGAACAGAACTATGGATCGTCGAATCTCTAAAACTGCTCCTCAAGACACCTCAGAAACTTACAGGTTGAGATATCCTTCCATGACTTTGGCAAATAGGAGCAAACAACTAACACACATTTGGAACTCTAGCTATGAGGGATGTGAGGGATTATATTGAAACCAAAGCTAGCATAGTGAACATAAGTATAGTTGACAAGAAGCAATTTGGATTTTATGTTCTTCTTTTGACATCACTTTGGCCTCTAAAACTAGGATCCTTGAAAATATTTTCAATTGTTCAAGTTATTAATGATATTTTTCGTAAAAATTCAGCATCCACAATTTTGACATTTCTGGCCTAGCTTTGGGGGGCTGTCCCTTGGCGTGTATTAGTCCCTTCTGGGAGGGGGCATTTCCTCCCTACACTTGCCGGTTACAACTTTTGTTAGGCCAACTTTTGTAGCTGTAGTTGGAAGATCAAGAGTAGTGTTTCTTGTCTTCTCCTTAGTCATCACTCTGTAGATTATTTTGTATAAAACTCTGTGTTTTTGAGCTGCCATGTGGGCAGAGCTGCTGCAGTTCTTAGCTTCAGGTTATCCTTGTTTCTGGGATGCCCAATTTTCCAACGGAACTCTGCCCAAATTTTCAGGAAATGGTTGCACTTTTAGTTTAGGCCTTGCCTTGGGGGGCAAGATCCTTGTTCCCCCTGACTGTCCTCATGTTGTGTCCATGTACCATGAGCCATGTACCAAGTCCATGTACCTTGCGCCAATGCACCATGTACCAAGTATCAAATGATCAAGCTTCTACTCAAGGTCCAAGTTCAAGGCATTATGCTTCACGGCACAAATTCTCAGTTTGTTGTTATTGTTTTCACTCCCCATCTTGCTATCTTAATTAACCCCATGTAGCCCTTGTGGCCCCCCTTTTAATTTACGCTATTTCCTTTTTTCTCTTTTTTCTTTGTCCTCCCTGGGGTATGCCCCTTGTAGGCTGTACATTCGCTTAGCCTTTTTTAATTTCAAGCTTTATTACCCAAAAAAAAAAAAAAACAAAAACCTTACGGATAGTAAAATATCATACTATTACAATCATTATGGATAGTAAAAACTCAACAAAAAGACACCACCCGAAATCTCAATGGCCTAAAGAACATAGAGGCAATAACCGATGAAGCTGGAAAAATAACATCCCGCCAAACAGTTCATTCAACTTCCTTCTCTACAAAAAATATGTAACCTTATGATAATTCTAATATAGTCATACTCACGAGGTATAGAATAACGTGATAAACTTATTAGACTAGTAACTATTAAAAAATGATGGGAGCTATATTAAAGCAACGAAAAATATAAAGAACCAAGCATACATCACATATTAATAAATTCTAATATTACAGGATGGAAATGTAGTTTTCACCTGCATTGGAATCATCCTCTTCCTCTGATGCACTAAAAGATTCTAATCCACTCCCCAAATCTTCTTCTGAGTCACTTTTGCCTTGTTCTTCTCTTTGTCTAGGCACAATAGAAGCGAACGGTGAATGTTGGTTTGGTGTTACGTACAAAGAATTTGAGAGACATAAATTATCAACCGAGAAAAATATAAATATGTGACTTGAGAATTCATGTTAAATAAGATTTCTCGCAACATATTAATTTTGATTGACAACAAAAGAAAACTAGACATTAATGGAGGCAGGAAAATAGAACAAGAGAGGAGGGGAAGAAGTTATTAGTACAGGACGTATGAATAACTTTGCATCAACAATGTACAAATGCATAAATAACATCATAGATAACGAGATAAGCAGCAACCTTGACTACTCAACCTATACGAAAAATGAACCAAGATTAAGGCAGACACCACTAAATACACCAATACATAGCATCATTTTATGATAACGGTCTTCAGGAAAAGTCAATAAGGCCTATATCAGCGTAATTACAAAGGGACTTTTTTTTATACAATCTCCAAACCATGCAACCAAAGAGTAGGGTATATTGTTTACTACTCACTCGTCCCACAATGTTAGTCCCTTTTGCGGATTCCAACCTTTTAAGGGGACAAAGCATTAAAGGCATGTCTCCTTTAAAAATGAGCATTGATTTCCGCTACTACCCTTGAATCCCATTTTTAAAGTTATTTTCAATTATTTATGAAGGTTAAATTTCTAAATCCAAACTTTATCACTTGACTTTTCAAATAGGACTAACATTTTGGGACCCATGTCGTAACGCAAAAAAGGTAGCTCTAACCGAGTGACCATTGCAAAATTGATATGACATTGCTACTAGGCAACTTCCAATCCGGGCTCAAAGTAAATTAAGGCAATGCAACTAGTTGAATGCACCATAGCAGAGTCAAATATCTCTCGACTCAAAAAAACTTAAGCGCAACAACCAATTCAGGAGATAAAAGACTGAAAAGTTTTTTTTTTTGGGGTAAATAAGCTTGAAATAGAAAAAAGGCAACCGGATATACAGCCTACAAGGGGCATACCCCAGGGAGGACAAAGAAAGAAAATAAAATAAAACAAAAAAAGGAAATGAAAGCCACCCCAAACTGTTAGGGAAAGGCCAAGATATCTAACATAGCATATAACCCTACTGGATGTTTCTCTCTCATCTAACAGAGGAGAGAGAAACACCACACAAAAGGGAACAACTTACAAACAGAAATACAATAAACCTTATATGAAACAATATATGAAGAGGACACCCTTGGACTTTGAATGGAAACACAACTCTTGTACAGTGAATGGATGAAGTTGTTGTTGAAGGCAACAAAGGGACTTGGTTATAGCCTCCTGCTTCCTTGGTCTATGAGTGGGGACACAACCCTTGTGTTGTTGAAAGCAACCTTAAAGGCCTCCAAGTGTGCTCTTTATTGCAGCTGCAGCAACTGATGCAAAGCTGGATGCAGCAACAGGACTTCAACATAATCAACAGAGAGTTTTAACAAAGCTCCAAGGGACAACCCCCCCAGGATAGGTCCAAATCTGGAGGAATTTGGGCAGCATAACAGCTGCATTTTGGCTATCCAGAAAAATCAGAAGTCTGCCCAGAAATGGCAGCCCATAGGAACATACTGTTATACAGATACAAACCTCAAAATTGTGATCAACAGCTAGGCAGAGACAGATCTACCCAACAACACTAACAAATGCAAAGTACTTAGCTAACACCACAACAAAAACACAACACAGCAAATATACAGCAGATATACAGCAGCAGTGTGCAGCAGCAGCAGTGTGTAGCAATGTGCAGCAGCAGGGGTGGACTACAACAGCAGAACAAGAAGTGCAGCAGGAAAGTGGGAGTGTATTTTGGTCAACAAGTGAAGTTTAATAAGGTTAAAATATGTAAGGTTGTCAAGAGTGGACCTAGCTATGTGGCTCACACTTCAACACCCTTGAACTCTCACAACTTCTATATCCCTCTTCTAAAGTTCCAAACTCCCTCATCAACTCACAGGATAATCTCCAGCTACAAATACTCTCCACTCAAAAGGAAAGTCAGAGGTCCAAAACACTCATCTCACTGGGCACACAATATAAGTTTTTTTTGGATAAATAAGCTTGAAATAAAAAGAAGACAACAGAATATACAGCTTACAAGGCAACAGTTGGAGAGGGGTAACATAACATAAATAAATAACATAAAGTGTAATCTAGGTGTTTCTAAACCATCTTGGAAAGATGGAAGAGAAACACACAAAATACTTAAGGCCACCTAAGGCCAATGAAGAGTTGCAACACACCTCTTGGAAATCAACACAGCAGCAGGACTTTTGGATATTCCTGCTGAACTACACGGCCTTGAACTGAAGAAGTAACAATCAGCATATGATAGGATGTACAATGATTGTCCCATGAGTAGATCTGGTCATGCAGCAGCAGTATTATATGAACATGAAACATGGGGAGGACACCTCCCACCCCAAGGATCTAAGCATTCCTAGGGACAGCCCCCCTAGGATAGGCCATCACAAAGGGGAACAAACCCCGTGTACATGTCTAACAAGGTAGCAAGTGACACCCCAAATTACAAGTGACACACCAAAGGTGATCCATGATTGCTGATGTACCATTGCAAAGTAGTACCACCACCAATTGAAGTAGAACCACCAGAGCTAAGTCTTAGAAATTTGGGCAGAGTGACGTTTGAATTTGAAAATCCCAGAATCAGTGGCTATGTGCAGCAGTACCAGCACAGCAGCAGTACAGCAGGAGCAATACAGCAGTAGTGATCTCAGAAAACAGATACAACAGCAGTATGCAGCAGCAGTAAGCATCAGTATGCAGCAGCAGAAGTATTCAACAGAGCAGTGTAGCAGCAGTAGGCATTGGTATGTGCAACAGTAATTTGCAGTCCAAGTAAAAGCCAAGCATAATAAAATGTACACTAGCCTGTTACACCTATTTTGCAGCTGTCTGTGTCTTGGCGATGCAGCCCCTTGCATCAAGTCCAAGGATTTATCCCAAGATCCATGTTCAAGCCTCAAGTCTCATGTTTTCAAGCATCAAGTTTTATGGTCAAGCAATTCCATGACATTTGCAGTCCCAAGTATCATGTCAAGCAACAAGTATCATGTTCAAGCTTCATTAGTAACTGTGCTACACTATCCCCATTTTTGTATGGTGTTTCTCTCTCCTCTATTTGATGGGAGAGAAACATCCAGTAGGGTTTTTTTTTTTTGGGTAAATAAGCTTGAAATAGAAAAAGGCTAAACGGATATACAGCCTACAAGGGGCATACCCCAGGGAGGACAAAACAAAAGAAGAAAAGGAAAAAAAGAAAGAAAATAGGGATGGCCAGCTAGGCAACAGTGGGAAGGAATCACAAACGAACCTATTACAACACAAGAACCTATTAAGACTATAGACAAAGTGTTTCTAATCCATCTCATAGAGAGGGAAGAGAAACACACAAAAAATGGATACATATCTCTATGTGAACAAGTGACTAATTGGGATTCAAGTAGATCGACAAACTTCCAAGGCATGGTCATTGGTCGTGACCCACATTGCATGGGAAGATGTGATTGAGCACCTCCAGATGGTTGGTTTGATTAGGACTTCCAGCACGCTGATACAAGAATACGCCAAGGGTAAGAAAGGTTTAAGGCAAGGTGACCCCCTGTCATCCTACCTTTTTGTCATTGTCATGGAAATTCTCACTCAACTCCTTAAAGAGAAATCTCAAAGTCCTAACTTTCACTACCATTGGAGATGTGATAAAACAAAATTAATTAACTTGTGTTTTGCTGACGATCTTATGATCTTCTGCAAGGGTGAGCTTAGTTCCATTCGCTGCATTCAGGAGGCCCTTTCTGAATTTGAGGCCTTATCTGGCCTCTCTCCTAGCCCTAGCAAGAGCAACATCTTCTTTTCAGGTGTCCCCCCCACTGTCAAACAGGCTATACTTGATGCCTTGCACTTTCATGAAGGTTTTCTCCCTGTGAGATATCTAGGAGTCCCTCTTATATCCACCAAGCTCAAGTATTCTGACTGTCAAGCCCTCGTAGATAGAATCACGAGTCGTACTAAATCCTGGGCAAATAAGTACCTTTCTTATGCTGGGAGAATTCAGTTAGTTAAGTCTGTTCTATTCTCCATGCAAATGCAAACTTACTGGTCTTCCATCTTTATTCTGCCTAAGAAGGTGGTTAAGAAAATAGAAGGTATTCTTAGGTCCTTTTTTTGGACTGGCTCTGACCTTAATCACACAAGTGCTAAGGTTTCTTGGGATCATTTATGTTCACCTAGGAAAGAGGGAGGCTTGGGATTCAAATCACTTCAAATATGGAACAAGGCTGCCATGGCCAAACACATTTGGTTCCTCGTCTCTGGTGGTGAACAATCTATGTGGTGCCAATGGGTTAAATCTTATTTACTTAAAGGAAGAAGTTTTTGGCATGTTAAAATGCCATGCAGTCCCTCATGGACTTGGAGAAAGTTGCTCCAACTTCGTTCCCTCATTCAGCCCTTCATCAAATTCCTTGTTGGTGATGGATCCACCATTTCACTTTGGTATGACAATTGGCACCCCTCCGGTCCTCTTGTTGAGCGTTTTGGCAATCGTGTGATATATGATACTGGGCTGCCAGACAATACCCTAGTGTCCTCTATCTTAAGTGCCACTAATCAGTGGACCTTCCCTATTACACAATCCTGGGAGTTGAATGAGATCCGATCTCATCTCCCTGCCCTTAATAACTCTATTCCTCCTCCAGCTGACTCCTGCAAGTGGACTCTCACCCAGAATGGAATTTTCTCCATTTCTTCCTTGTGGGAGCAGCTGAGACCCAAATTTCCCGCAATTAGTTGGAGTGATAGTGTGTGGTTTCCCTCACACATTCCCAAATGTAGTTTGATCAGTTGGATTGCGATCCAAAACAGATTATCCACTGAGGACAGACTTGTCCTGTTTGGGATCAAGAGCACATCTTGCTGTAGCTTCTGTCCTGCTGAGGAATCAAATGATCATTTGTTCTTTAACTGTCCATTCACTAAACGAGTGTGGGATGCTGTTTCACTCAAATCTCAACTTCAGTGGCAGGCTCAGACCCTTGTCAATCTTGCCAATCTTATCTCTACTGCTAAGGGTAAGGGTCTTAAAAGCACCTTGATCAAACTAACCTTCACTGTCTCTCTATATCAAATCTGGATGGAGAGGAATCTTAGGAAGTTCCAAGGTCTGCAGCATAGTGTTCCTTCTTTAGTGGCTAAGATTTGCACATTTAGGAGAAGGGGAGGCCCTATGATAATCCCTCATGATTTCTTGGGTAAGAAAGATATTGTCAGTAATTCTCCTACCTTTCACAAACCCAGATTGGACAGGATCAATTAGGTGGGGTAAAACAGCTTGAATTCTTCTAGCAAGAATTTTGGCAATACATTTGTAAATAGTATTACAGCATGAGATGGGTCTATAATCCCCAACCTTGGTGGGGTTGGGGACCTTAGGGACAAGGGCGATGCTTGTGGAGTTTGCCTTAGTGAGAAGTCTTCCAGACTTAAAGAAGTTCCTCACAGCAGAAGTGACTTCATTGCCAATAACACTCCAAGACTTCTGAAAAAACCCAGCATTGTACCCATCAGGGCCTGGAGCTTTGTTGGGATTGAGAGACATGAATGTCTCTTTAATTTCTTGATTGGAAATCTCAGAAATCATAGCATCCTTTTGGGAATCAGAGAGTTTGGTGGAAACCAGCTGATTAACCCTAGAGGATCCAGAATATTCAGAGACATGGGCATTACCCAGGAGAGAAGTATAGTATTCTACAAAGGTAGATTTGACCTCAACAGGATCATATGTGATGGTCCCATTGGAGAGAGCCAGACTAGTGATTTTGTTCCTATTCCTGTTGTGAGAAATTGCCTTAAAGAAATAGGAGGTGCATTGATCCCCCATCTTAAGCCATTGAACTCTAGATTTCTGCTTGGCAAAACTTTCTTCAGCCCTAGCCAAGACAAGATATTGTTTGCACAGGTCTCTTTCAAAAGTCTGATTAACTACATTGGTGGGATCAACACTTAAGTCAATCTGAACCCGGTCAAGCTGTTGCTTGGCAGCCAATGTTCTCTTGGAAATGTCACTGAACTCCCTGGTGTTTAGATTCTTAAGTTCAGTTTGGAGAAGTCTGAGCTTCTCGCAAGCAACATACATTGGATTGCCGATGATCACACTCCTCCAAACTTTCTGAACAGTGGAAAGGAAATTAGGGTGTTCAGCCAGAAAGTTAAAGAATTTGAAAGGTTTGTGAGCCCTCCTAGTTTCAGGATTTAAAAACACAATAGCAGGAGAGTGGTCAGAAATCCCAGGAGGTGGGAAATGGGCACTGGAACAAGTGTGGGTCTTAATCCAATGTTCGTTTACTAAAACCCTGTCAATTTTAGTAGCAATGTATTGATTAGAGGTTTGCTTATTAGACCAGGTGAATTGACAACCAGTGTATCTAAGGTCTGCAAGTTCAGTGGAGGTAATGCACTTATTGAAGTCCTCCATATGAGGAGGCCAACTGTGATCACCACCAATCTTCTCAGATTGGAATCTAAGAGCATTGAAGTCCCCTAGAATAACCCAGGGGTCAGTGCAAGTCCAACTGGTCAAGTCATGCCAAAGTTCCTCTCTCTCCAAGTAAAGATTAGAGCCATACACAAATGTGACAAAAAAATTTAAATTCCCATCCAAAGTCTGAACATTACAGTGGATGGCTTGAGTGGACTGACCGAGGATACTGAGATTAAGAACAGCAGGGTCCCAGACAACACAAATTCTACCACTAGGAGCAATAACAGAGTTATGAGCAAAAGACCATAATGGAAACATGGATTTAAAGGTCCTAGAACTATTGACCTCTTTTATTTTATGCTCAAGGAGCCCAAAAAGTGATAGTTTATTGGTTTTAACAAAAGAAACAACCTCTTTTTGTTTGATAGGGTCATTAAGACCTCTCATATTCCAGAACCCAAAATGAAGAGGTGTTTTAGACATCAAAAAGCATAGATAGAAAGCAGTAGTATGCAGTCAACTAAGGTAAGGGAATTTACCTTTTCTGGAAGGGGGAAGTCTTTTTCCCCCCTTGATTGTACCCTTGGTTGTACTTCTTATTGCTCTTTTTCTTTTTGCTGCTGTTAGAAGTCTTAGAGGATATGGGCTGTGAAGTTGTGGTCTCTTTTCCACTCCCCTGATCATTGCCCTTAACCTTGTAACGATTATCTGATTCACCTATTACCTTTGCTTATTTACACCTATGCTGGCGGGATGTGCCAGTAACCCCTATTTCCTTTTCTTTTCTTTTCTTTTTGTCCTTCCTGGGGTATGCCCCTTGTAGGCTGTACATTCGCTTATCCTCTTTTAATTTCAAGCTTATTTACCCAAAAAAAAAAAAATGTACACTATAAAATGCACACTATAGCAGCTCTGCCCAAGAATTGGCAGTCCAAGAAACTACATTAAGAAGGCAGAGAAGACAAAAGGGGCCCATTGTATAGTGGCTCACCAACGAACACCCTCGAAGTCTCACCCTCCCTCTCTACTTTTTGTGATGACAATGGATCCAAGGGGAAGACAGCAGGACTCCCTCCTCTCACTAAAACCCATTTCATTAGAATTACGCTCTGAAAAAACAAGGATGAGGCTCAAGCACACTCTCACAGGACACACACATATGAGAGGGTCACTCACATTTGTACACACACAGTCTCTGAGTAGCCACCAAATCACAGCAATCCAGAACCAATTGAGCACAATCCAGGATCAAAGAATAAGATAGCAAGATGAGATTATGGTAACTTACCCAAATATCTAGAAGTATTAGCCAAAAGCAGAATGGGCAATCAGAATTGCTTCTGACCTCACACACATCACATTGAACTCCTACCTAAATTCTGTTGCATGTAATGAACCTGCAGGAGAACACTACAACAACAACACACTCTGGCTCTGGTATTAGTAGTGACAAAGCTGCGAGATTATAAGGGAAGATCCCATTTCCTGATAAGCCATTGGGATTGATGACCATGGGGGAGTGTCCTTAGGGACATCAACCTATGTCTTATCAGGGAACGAACTTTGTGAATTACAACTTGCTCAGTACATGCCACATTTTGAAATTTTCTGTAGTTCCTTTCATGAGGTTCGCAGGAAAAAAGGATTTGTTCCCAACCCCAAACCCGATCTACAATTTCTACATACTGCACAGTCGGGAGGGCCATCTGCCATAGCCACTCCTCGAGCTAACTCAGATCTGTTCCCAGATGTTCATGAGACTCCACTAGCAGCGGCTTCTCTCCAATACACACCAAAGTACAGCCATATCCAATCAAATGTGTATCCACAACGGATCACAGGTAAACCTAACCACTCTAAACTCTACCTACCTGTTCGTGGTACTCAAAACCCTAACCAGACTAAGGCTACTACTCCTTCACAGTCTGCCACTTCCGCACAAAACCCTAAACCTCCTACGTCTCCTACGTCTCCTTCTGGTTCCCGTGGTCCTACCATCAAGTGCCCAAATCACCCTAATCCGACCTCTGAATTCGGTGCTGCAACTAATCCAGGTCTATCTCCACACCCTAAAGACCACAGCCCTGTTCATCCAGCTACTAGTCCAGGCCGCAAGCTGCAAGAGGTTTTTCGTCAAGAGGGGCAAAACCAGGCTTGCGAAGATCGTATCTCATCTTTAGTCCAGTCGATTGAGGATGAAATGCATAAATCTAGGGTTAATGTGAGCTTGGAACAACTCAAATCCCACATACTTCAAGTGCGCGAAGTATACGCTAATCCAGAAGCTTCCATTTCCATCGTCAACATTGAAGGGGATTTTGTTGATACCTTCAATCTGTTAAGTGCCACTGCGCGATCTGTCTGGAAAGACAATGCTCCACGGTCTATCAAGCAGATTGGTGCTTGTTTTTTCTTTGAATTTCAGGATGAAGCTGCAAAGGTACAGGTGTTAGAGGGTGGACCTTATTTCTTTTCTAGACGTTATCTAGTTCTCACGGATTGGAAAAGAATGTTGGTCCCCACTACTAAACATCCATCTTCTATCCCTGCTTGGGTTAAGCTCCATAAGCTTCCGCTGGAGTGCTGGACTAAATCTGGATTTAGTCGCATTGCAAGCTCTATTGGACACCCTATCCATGTCGATGAAGCAACAGCAGGGAAGAAAAGACTGGATTTTGCTAGAATTTGTGTGGAAGTCTCTGCAACTGATGACCTACCTGAAGAGGTGGTAGTAAGGGCCAATGGAGAGTCTGTCTCAATTAGAGTTGAATATCAGTGGTTACCTCCTAAGTGCTCTGAGTGCAAAGTTTTTGGACATAAATGTGCACCCAAACCATCTCCAATTTCTACAGAAGAGTCTTGGCAGACTGTTGGGAGACAAACAAGCATCTCCAACAAAGATCCCATTATCCAACGTCAGGTACTAGAGGCATTGGAGATAGGTGGCAGTACAGCTTTGGATGCTGTAACCAGAGAGGTGGTTTCCTCCTCACCTATTCACCCACCCACCTCACCTATACATAAAGCTGGAGAACCTCTACCATCAATTGCAAACAAAGGAGTAGAGTCATCTAAATTAACAAATACTGAGGACAATGACTCCTCTGAGGACATGGAAGAGATTGTAGCTGAGGCATGTCCCCCTAACATCATAGGGACAAATGCAGGGCTGAGCAGCACAGCAGGACCTCCATCACCTCTATGCCCACAGTCTGCAAGCAGCAACACCAAAAGGAATAAGAACAAGAAGAAGGGGAGCAATGGGAGGTCTAATTCCTCTAGAGGGCACTGAAGGCTACTACTATATCCTTTTTGGGCAGTATCCTAATATTTCCTATATCCTGCCATCTTATATTTCATGTTATGCTTTATATTTCTTTAATTCCCATGCTTAGTTCACAATTACATATGCATTTTGGGTTTTGGAATTTGAGAGGTCTGAATGACCCTCTCAAACAAAGGGCTGCTAAACTTTTTTTGAAGGACAATGAACTTTCACTAATGGGTCTAATTGAACATAAAGTTAAGGAGCCTAACATTAAGAAGATTATGAAATCCATCTGCCCTCATTGGCATCATACACACAATTCTTCCCATGCCCCCATTGGGAGAATTCTTATATGCTGGAATCCTCACATTTTAAGTGTGCAGGTCCTTCATACAACCGGTCAACTTATCCACTGTAAGGTGTCATCCATACTTGATAATCATGATTTCTTGGTTACCTTTGTGTATGGTGCTAATGATCATACTGACAGAGTAAATCTTTGGAATGATCTATGCAATTTGAAAAATAGCGAGTGTTGGGTGGTAATGGGTGACTTTAATGCCATTAGGAGCCCTAAAGAAAAATCTGGTGGTACCAACATTTGGCCCCCCCACATGGATGACCTTAATAAATGCCTCTATTCTTGTGAGATTGATGACTTAAGATATTCTGGAAATCACTTTACATGGTCTAACAAGCAGGATCCTCCCATCTGATCAGCATCCACAATGTTGAAATCTCTTGCCTAGCTTTGGGGGGCTGTCCCGTAGCGTGTATTAGTCCCTTCTGGGAGGGGGCATTTCCTCCCTACAACTCTGTATTTTTGGGCTGCCAATCTCTGGGCAGACATCTGATTCTCTGGGATTGTAAAAAGCAGTCGTTATGCTGCTCAAATTCCATCAAACCACTTTCACAAGTCCCACCCCAAGCATCAAGTTCCATAAGCAAGCTTCAAGCATCAAGTATCCCAAGTACCTCCCCAAGCATCAAGTATCATTTGCCATGCTACTCCAAGTCCTATTCAGTCATCAAGTATCATTTGCCATGCTACTCCAAGGCCTATTCCAACGGGATGAGTTGGTTTCCTATCTTCCCTCCCCGGCGGGTTGTGCCGGGACCACGCACTTTTCTTCTCTGTCACTGCATCAGTTCATTAGTTTATATTTGCGTATCTTGTACTTTACCCTACTTACCCTCATGTAGCCCTTGTGGCCATCCCTTTTATTTCACGCAATTCTATTTTCCTTTTTCTTTTCTTTGTCCTCCCTGGGGTATGCCCCTTGTAGGCTGTACATTCGCTTAGCCTCTTTTAATTTCAAGCTTATTTACCCAAAAAAAAAAAAAAGGATCCTCCCAATCACATTTCTACCAAACTTGATAGAGTGTTGGTTAATGATCTTTGGCTGAGGACTCATACCTATTCTTCTGCCTACTTCCCTAATCCTGGGATCTCTGACCACTCACCAGCTATCGTCCATGTTTCACCTCCCCCCAAACCTCCCAAAAGACCTTTTAGGTTTTTTGATTTCCTAGCTGACCACCCCTCCTTCTTGCCTTCAGTCCAAAAGATCTGGAGACAAGTAATTCTTGGGAACCCCATGTTTTGTCTTACTGAAAAGCTTAGGAGGTTGCAAGTTGAACTTAAAGAGCTGAATCATAAGGAATTCAGTGCTATCTCTAATAGAGTAGCCACTACCAAAAATCGGCTTGAGTTATTGCAGACTACTCTTGGCAGGGATCCTACAAACCCTGTCATTCAATTGGAAGAAAAAATGGTGTACAAGCAATTCCTTACTCTCTCTAGAGCTGAGGAGAGCTTAGCCAGGCAAAAGTCAAGGATTCAATGGCTTAAGCTTGGTGATCAATGCACCTCGTTCTTTTTCAAATCAATCAACAATAACAGAAATAGAAGCAAAATTACTAGTCTTGTTGTGGGTAACACCACTACCCATGACATGACTGTAATCAAGGATACCTTTGTGGAATTCTATTCTAGTCTACTTGGTACACCACACACTACCACCTATGATGGTCAGGATAGGATCAACCAGCTCATTAATCAAAGACTCTCCTATGACCAAAGTATGAGCATGGTACAGGAAATCACCAATGCTGAAATCAAGGAGGTTTTCATGAGCCTCAATCCCCATAAGGCTCCTGGCCCTGACGGGTATAATGCTAGGTTTTTTCAAAAAGCCTGGCCTATTGTGGGACATGAGGTCACTTCTGCTATTCAGAACTTCTTCAGGTTTGGGAAACTTCTGAGCAAAGCCAATGCCACCATTGTGGCCCTTGTACCTAAAGTACCTAATCCCTCAAAAGTTGGTGACTTCAGACCTATTTCCTGTTGTAACACTGTTTACAAGTGCATTGCCAAGATTTTGGCTAAGAGGCTCCAGAGCGTTCTCCCTGTTCTTATTGATCCAGTTCAATCTGGTTTTATTAAAGGCAGGAGAATTGCTGATAATATCTTCCTCACTCAGGAAATCATGCATGGGTACCACAAATCCACCTCTTCGCCCAAGTGTGCTATGAAAGTGGACATTATGAAAGCGTATGACAATGTCAGGTGGGATTTCTTGTGGGATACTCTTGGGTGCATGAACTTCCATCCCAAAATGATCACATGGTTAAAAGCTTGTGTTACCACAGCTAACTACACTTTAACAAAAAGCTAGAGTCTTTCACTTTGAATGACGTCATCATCCAGCTTAGGCGATTTTCGCGATCAGAGTGATTCCAAGCCCTAGTTATGGAGGAGCCTGCAATTTCCATGGATGAGCTTGGATCGAAACCAGAGGAAAACATTGCTAAGGGCGAAGTTACTATCACGGATCCCTTCGATTTGGGATCCAAAGTCGTAGACTCTTATGTGGTCCGTAGGAAGCAAATGGGTTCTACTCACACGAAGAACAACACCATCGTTGATGCTCGCCATCTTAGCAACTCAGGCACAGAAGAAGATGGGGGTATACCGATCCGAAGTAAGTTGTTGAAACCTGGTACTACATACTCTGTACCCACCAAATTCAGCCCATTCAAACCACTCGATCTTTACCCTTTGGGACCGAAAACATCTGATTTCTCAGAAAACCCTAATTCTACCACTCCATCTTCTCGGATGGGGCCACCTACTTCTACTAAATCCACCGCTCCTTCGCTCAACTGCTCCTCACCATATGCTCATCCCGATCCGGTCACTGCCAGGGATGGTGAGCACCAAAAACCGATACACCCGAACCCTAAAACTTCATCTTCAGAATCAATCCCAGTACGTAGCCCCACCAGCCCTACCGGATCAAACTCTACTCGGAAACTTCTTGAGGTTTTCCAACAGGAAGCAGACCATTTGGTTGGTAAAGAAAAAATTGCAGCTCTAGTTCGTTCTATTGAGGCAGAAATGCAGGCATCTGGTGTCATGGTCGACTGCACAGAGCTCGAGGTACAGCTTAATTGTCTTCGGGAAAAGGAAGTCACTTCAGATGCTCCTTCTTCGAGTAGCGACTATTTGAAGGTTGGTTTTCATATCCCTCCTGAGACTGTTAATCCCAAAAACCCTAAAACAACTAATGTTATTGACCCCCATCCCAAACCTGTTTCGCAAACTCAAACTGCTACACACCAAGCACCAGTAAAACCAACTAGTGAACCAGATTCTCAGAGCAAGGATACTTCCAATAATCAACCCACTGACCACAAGACCACTCAGCCACCTAAACCTAAGGATTGGGCTACTTTGTTTCGCACACAAAGTCGTTCAAAGGCCATGAAGCTGAATCACTACCCTGGTCTACAGAAGGGGGAGGATGCTGTTGTTATACTGGAGGACTCTCATATTAATGATAGGAATTGGAATAATTGCTTGGTTGGTTACTTTTTAGATGGGAGAATGGCTTTCCCCTTGCTGAGTGCTACGGCTAGGAACATTTGGAAGGACTTTGGAAGAATCAAGATTAAACAAGTGGGGGCCTGTTTTTTCTTTGAGTTCCAAGATGAGGAGACCAAAATCAAAGTTCTTGAGGGAGGACCTTATTTTTTCTCCAGGAGGTACCTGGTTCTTAAGGACTGGCATCGTATGCTAGTTCCTTCCCCTGAACACCCATCATCCATCCCATCCTGGGTTAAAATCCACAAACTTCCTTTGGAATGCTGGACTGAAGAGGGTTTTAGTCGCATAGCTAGCACCATAGGTAAGCCCCTACATGTAGACATAGCCACTGCTCAGCAACAGAGACTGGACTTTGCCAGGGTTTGTGTTGAAATCTCAGCAGATTCAGAACTTCCAAAAGCTATCCAAGTAAGAAATGGGTGTGAATCAGTCTATGTACATTTAGAATATCAATGGATACCTCCAAAATGCCCAAAGTGCAAAGTTTTTGGACATGCTTGCAAACCAAAAGCTGAAACTCCAATTGGTAATGATGAAACTTGGCAGCAGATTGGTAAGGCCCTTGGGGGGGGGGGGGGGGGGAGGAACATTAGAGGCTCTAACCAAGGTGGTTCCTAATGCTACAGGGTCTGCCTTTACTATACAGCCTGATACGGAAAGAGTTCTCATTGATGAAGATTCACCAAGTGAAGCATCAGAGGAGATGGAAGATCTTGTTCATCCTCCTCCTACATGTAGTTAGACTACAGATGGCAGTTCTTGTTCGAATCCTCCTACAGAGGAAAACAATGAGGTGAAGGAGCCCATTACGCCCAAGCCTGTTGGTCACATTGGTGACATACTTCAAGCACGGACCCAGCAGAGTGGAATGAGTTGTATGGATGCTCATGGTAACATTCCTCCTGATCCTCCTGATGACCACAATACTTGTAAGAGTGACAAAAAGCATAACAAAGTGAGGAATAAGAAAGCAGGCAGTGGCAGCAAAGGGGGTGTTTCTAATACCCCCAAAAAAGGCAGGTAATCCTCACATCTTTTGTCTTGGCAGCGTGCTCAATTGATCTATCATCTGCCAATTTTAATTTAGTATTTTATGTCTATGTTAATTAATCCTTTGCAGTTTGGTTTTTGGAATATGAGGGGTCTAAATGATCCCCTCAAACGGAAAGAGGTTAGGTCTTTTGTTAATAAAAACAAATTGTCTGTCGTTGGCTTAATTGAGCATAAAATTAAGGAGCATAACTTCAATAGGATTGTTAGTTCCCTGATTCCATTTTGGTCTTTTGCTCACAACTACTCCAACTCTTCTAGTGGCAGAATTTGTATTGGTTGGGATCCTACTGTTGTGAATGTCACTGTCCTTGCTCAAACCAGTCAGGCTATCCACTGTGGTATCCAGTCCTTTATTGGTGACGCAAATTTTACTGCCACATTTGTATATGGTTCCAATGTTTACCATGAGAGAGATGCTTTGTGGCATGACTTGAATACCTGGAATAATCCTGGCCCATGGGTTATCTTAGGAGACTTCAATGCTCTGAGGTATCCTACTGACAAGGTGGGAGGTGATCCACACTGGCCATCCTACATGACTGATTTTGGTAGGTGTATTACCTTCAATGAACTAGAGGATCTTAAATACACTGGCTGTCATTTCACTTGGTCTAACAAGCAAGACCCTTCTCATGTTGTTGCTACTAAAATTGACAGGGTTCTTGTTAATGAGCAATGGATTAAAACGTTTTATCACTCTAATACTCATTTCCACCCCCCTGGGATTTCTGATCACTCCCCCGCTGTTATCTCACTGAACCCTTCCCCTAGGAATGCTAATAAGCCATTCAAGTTCTTCAATTTCCTTGCTGACCATCCTACATTTCTTACGGTTGTTCAGCAAGTTTGGAGAAATGTTGTTATTGGTAATCCTATGTATGTAATAAATGAGAAGCTTAGGATCCTACAAAAAGAACTCAAAAAATTGAATACCAAGGAGTTCAGTGATATTTCCTCCAGGACCTTGGCTATTAAACAACAACTTGACGTTGTTCAAAAAGACCTTGGGGCTGATCCTAAAAATACCAATAACCAACTACTTGAGAGGGTGTTGTGCAGACAATACATGTTGTTGGCTAGAGCTGAAGAGAGCTTTGCCAAGCAGAAATCTAGGGTTCAGTGGCTCAAGCTTGGGGATCAATGTACTTCCTATTTTTTCAAGTCCATCTCCCAGAATAGGAATAGAGGTAGAATCACTAGCTTGGTGCTTGGTGATAATAGTCTCACTTATGATATAGGTGAGATTAAGTCTACCTTTATTGAGTACTATACCCAATTGTTGGGCACCCCCCATTCCACACAATACTCTAGTGGCTCTAGGGTCAATCAGCTTGTTAAATCCAAACTTTCAGAAGTTCAAAAAGCCTCTATGATTTCTGAAATCTCTAACATAGAGATTAAAGAAACCTTCATGTCACTTAATCCCAATAAAGCACCTGGCCCTGATGGTTATAATGCTAGATTCTTCCAAAAAGCTTGGGAGGTTGTGGGGAATGATGTGACTTCTGCTGTTAGGAATTTTTTCAGGTCGGGCAAACTCCTCACTAAAGCTAACTCTACCAGCGTTGCACTTGTCCCTAAGATTCCCAACCCCTCGAAAGTTGGGGACTACAGGCCAATTTCCTGTTGTAATACCATTTACAAATGCATAGCTAAAATCTTATCCAAGAGAATCCAGGTTGCACTACCCCAGCTCATTGATCCAGTTCAGTCTGGATTTGTTAAGGGTAGGAGGATAACAGATAACATCTTCCTCACTCAGGAGATTATGAGGGATTACCATAAGCATTCCTCCTCCCCTAGGTGTGCTCTAAAAGTTGACATTATGAAAGCCTATGACAATGTTAGATGGAACTTCTTGTGGGATATTCTTGAATCAATGAATTTTCATCCCCAAATGATTCAATGGATCAAAGCATGTGTTACAACAGCTAACTACTCTCTAAGCATTAACGGTGAGCCCTCTGGTTTCATCATTGGCAGAAAGGGTCTGAGGCAAGGCGACCCCTTGTCCTCTTACCTCTTTGTCATTGTTATGGAGGTTCTTACCCAGATACTTAAAGAGAAGTCCCTCAATCCCAATTTCCATTTCCATTGGAGATGTGAGAAGACTAAGATGATTAACCTCTGCTTTGCAAATGATCTCATGATTTTTTGCAAAGGAGAGGTGAGCTCTATTAAGTGCATTAAGGATGCTCTTGCTGAGTTTGAGGCCCTCTCTGGACTATCCCCCAGTCCAGGCAAAAGTAACATTTTCTTCTCCGGAGTTCCCTCCTCAATTAAAGCTGCCATTCTCGATTATCTTGGTTTTAATGAGGGCTCCCTTCCTGTTAGGTACCTGGGGGTCCCTCTCATCTCCACTAAACTCAAATATACAGACTGCAAGGCTCTCATTGATAGAATCACCAATCGTACCAAATCTTGGGCCAACAAGTACTTATCCTATGCTGGGAGAGTACAACTAGTGAAATCTGTCCTTTTCTCCATGCAGACGTATTGGTCCTCTATATTCATTCTCCCTAAGAAGGTCATTAAAGAAGTTGAATCTATTCTTAGATCTTTCTTCTGGACTGGATCTGATCTTAGAAGCACTGGGGCTAAAATATCTTGGGAGCAATTGTGCTCCCCCAAGAAAGAGGGAGGCCTGGGCTTTAAATCTCTCCAAGTTTGGAACAAGGCTGCAATGTCTAAGCATATTTGGTACCTTGTCTCTGGGGGTGAGCAATCTATGTGGTGCCAATGGGTGAAATCGTACTTACTCAAAGGTAGATGTTTCTGGAAAATCAAAATCCCCAACAGTGAATAAGAGTTGAGAGCTTCTCTCTCTAAAACCTAGAGAGAGAATGCACTCCTCTTAATCCTATCAATTTTTTATCAATCCTCCAAACATATGTTTGGTTTCACCAATCTGTTTGCTCAGATTATCATCTAGGACTGAACTTTTGTTTGGTTATCCACATTTAGTGTTGGGTCTTCCTTCACTAATTCTCTATCACTGGGTTTCTTATTCACCAAATGGGGTTCTTCCCAATATCAAGAGGTGTTCGTCCAAGACCCATCAACTGATGTTCTTCACACTTTTGTGTGAAAGGTTATCAACAATCCTATTTCCCTGGGGGATTTAAGTTCCTCGTCTGGACGCCACGCCAGAGATGTTATACAGCTGCCTCTCATCTTGCATGTTGTGCCTCCTGTTCGATTCCAAGGTGTTCTACCCCCATAAATATTCAATCCAGTCATTCTCGCTAAGCGACTTAGAGTCCGGCGGTGGGGGCAATCTCCGTTTGGTCTGGTTTGATGAAATTGGTGGGGTGGATGTTTCCTCTGGTCGAGCTCTGAGGTGTTCATTGCGCAGGATGGGTTCCTGCAGATTCATTACCAAGAACCTCTTTCATCACTCAAGCACTTTGTACAAACAGCCCTTGTACAACTGCCCTTGTGATGATCAGTACAACAACCCTTGTACTGATGATTAAAAGTAGATTGCAACAGCCCTTGCAATCCACTGGCGATCATGGATGCATGCCAATCAGTAATCTGTAAACCTGATTCCTGTGCTTTTGAGTTGCATGATGGGAGGGGGTTGTGTGTTCATCAATGGAGTGGTTAAATACGCAAGGGGAGCAGTCGATTTGGATTGTCCTCATCATTCCTTCAATAACCAATTTCGCTCAGAGTATGTTTCTCATGGAGGTATTGTGATCTGAGGTCCTGAAGTTGTCTCTCCACTGCGATCCAGTTCCTTCCGCTAAGTGTCCCGGTGTCACGGCGGTAAGGGTAATACCACAATCGGTTCTAGTCGCGAATGGGAAGCTCAGTGATGTAGGCCCTTGTTCCTTCTGTATGTCCTTTTGGAGCTTATCTCTGTGTGTTAATCTTCCGAGCTCTGGCTGAAAATCAATTTCGTAATGGAGAGAGTGAGATCCACTCTCTCCTTAGCGAGTGGGTCTGTTTTCGACCCAAATGGGGTCGGTTTTCACGGGAAATATGGCAGAGTTACATTAATTTAGCAGGCGCATGCTAAATTAACCAACAAAAAATAAAATAAAAAACAAAAAGTTGTTCAAAATGCCCGAAAAGCACATATGCTTGCTGTCCCTGCTCGGTTTGAGGGCCCCTATGCAACATTATTCTCGACAGCAATCTTGGTCCAAGCGGTGACAGATTGCTTATTGGTCAAATCAACAATGGTCCAATCGGTGGCAGCAACAAATTGCCTTTCGGAAATGGAAGGTTTAAATGCTCTTTGCTTGGGCATTAAACAATTAGTTTTGGTTTGCAAGTGGGCGTACAGCATGTGTAAAAGAGGTGTGATGCTCATGACCTTTTCTTGGTCCATTACAAGCATGGCGTGCATTCCTTGGGCCGCAAATCGAGTAGCATCAAATGCCTTGGGGACCACTCGGTGGTCTAATTTTAGTTATTTTCCTATGTGTATTGCTTTATGCGTATCTATCCTATCCCTAGCAGGTTGTGCCAGGACCCCTATTTTCCCACCCCGGCGGGTTGTGCCGGGGAACACGCACTTTTGTTTTCTTTCTTTTTTGCTTAGTCCTTCCTGGGGTATGCCCCTTGTAGGCTGTACATTCGCTTAACCCCTTTTAATTTCAAGCTAATTTACCCAAAAAAAAAAAAAATCCCCAACAGCCCTTCTTGGACGTGGAGGAAGTTGCTTCAACTTCGTCCCCTCATCCAATCATACATCCAGTATAAAATTGGGGATGGATCTAACACCTTCCTTTGGCATGATAATTGGCACCCCCTGGGTCCCTTAGTTGCAAAATTTGGCAATCGCATCATTTATGACACTGGCATATCTGATGACGCCACCGTGTCCGCCATATTGAATAATAACAATCAATGGAAATTCCCTAGCACTCAAACTTGGGAACTTAATGAGATAAGGGATACCCTGCCTCCTATACATAGAGATAATTCCTCTCATACTGATTCATGTGTGTGGACACTTGCCCGTAATGGTCAATTCAATATCTCAACACTCTGGGACAAACTTAGGTCTCATTCTCCACCTGTTGCTTGGAGCCCTATAATTTGGTTTCCTTCATATATACCTAAGTGTAGCCTCATAAGCTGGATTGCCATCCAGTACAGGTTGAACACTGGGGATAGATTGGTCCAATTTGGAGTCCTTGACTCCCCATGTTGTAGTTTTTGCCTGGACACGGAAACTCATGACCATCTATTCTTCAATTGTTCCTTTACTAAGCAAGTTTGGCAATCTGTGTCCCTTAAATCTCAGTTCGTATGGCAATCTCATTCTCTTTCTAGTTTAATTTCACAACTCTCCAATTTTCAAGGGAAAGGTCTGAGAAGCACAATTGCCAAACTATCCTTTACTGTTACAATATACCATGTATGGATTGAAAGAAACACAAGGAAGTTCCAAAATCTACAGCATTCTATCCCCTCTGTTGTGGCCAGGATTTGTCTTGATATTAGGAACAGGTTGATGTCTCTCACAAAAATCCCTGTTGGACCCTCTACTTTAATGGAATCTTGGAACCTTCCTACTGATCCTACTGATCCTAATTGAGAATTGGTTTGTGGTATGTGGTAGGTAATAGATTGGCATATTCTCAAAATGAATCTCTATAATATTGATGCTTTGCTATTGTGTTGTGGTCTTTGTGAGTGTGCAAGTTTATCCCATACTGACTACATTTGGCTATTGATGCAGGTCCTCAAACATTTGGCTATGAATTTTGTGACTCTTATCTCCCATTTGGGAAGTTCTTTGTAGGTTCTGGAAGGTTACATTACCAAATGGCTGAGGTGGCTCCCACATGTCCCTGTATACAAATGAGAGAATGACCCACTTAATATGTTCACATGGTTTTGCTGTTTTTTGCTGTGCATTTGTTTCTTTTCCACTATCCTTTCTATCTATCATCATGGCACTAATGGTTTACTACGGCAGGTTATTCCAGACGTTCCAGGCAAGCTATGGACTGTCTATTTTCTAACAGCCCAATTGGGTAGTGTGTGTATGCAGGCTATATGGAGTGGAGTGTCTCGTATCACCTATGGGGCTGGTTCATTCAGTTGGGGCAGTTTCAAGCATTTGTGCTGCTGCCACTGTTTCTGCTGCAGCATGGAACAGAATGTCTGCCACTGCTGGATCCGTGTTGCTGCTGCCGGCTCTGTTTTTCCAAAGGGGCAGCAGCGCTGCTGCAGAATCATCATCATCATCATCATCATCATCATCATTGCATGGCTTTGGAGGTCCAGGTCCTGCTCCAGTATGGTTTTTTGCCACTGCTGGACTCGTTCTGCTGCTGCAGTTACTGCTGCCCCTGTATTTGCTGCCAGATTCAATGGCTTGCTGCGGCCCCTTTATTTGCTGCAAAGGTACAATCTACTTGAACTTTATGTTAATCTATGGCAAGGGTTGTTGCTATAGATTCATGTTTACTTGTATCTGGATCATGCTTATTAGGTGGGTTGCAAGGGTTGTTGCAACCTGCATTTTGCAATTGAACTTTCATGTTATTATGTTAATCTATGGCAAGGGTTGTTGCTATAGATTCTTGTTTACTTGTATCTGGATTATGCTTATTAGGTGGGTTGCAAGGGTTGTTGCAACCTGCATTGCTGTTGCTATAGTCCCTTGTTTACTTATCTGTTATTAGATCTCTCATTTGTAATAGCTTTTGTTGAGAACCTGCTGTGTTCTTCCTGTTTCAAAGGAGATGCTGCCCAATTTTTTCAGAAATCCAGTGGACATGATTGCTAATGTATCTAAAGTTATTTGGTATCATCTGGACTGCTGTGTGTCTGATCAGCATCCACAATCCTCTGGCCTAGCTTTGGGGGGGTTGTCCCTTAGCGTGTATTAGTCCCTTCTGGGAGGGGGCATTTCCTCCCTACACTAGCCTGTTACACCTATTGTTAGGCCAACCTTTTCTAGCAGTTGTTTTGTATAAAACTCGGTATTTTGGGCTGCCATTCTCTGGGCAGACATCCGATTCTCAGGGATTGTAAATAGCAGCCGTCATGCTGCTCGAATTCCCCCCAGTTTGCAGCTGTCTGTGTCTTGGCGATGCAGCCCCTTGCATCAAGTCCAAGGATTTATCCCAAGACCCATGTTCAAGCCTCAAGTCCCATGTTTCAAGCATCAAGTTTTATAGTCAAGCAATTCCATGACATTTGCAGTCCCAAGTATCATGTCAAGCAACAAGTATCATGTTCAAGCTTCATTAGTAACTGTACTACACTATCCCCATTTTTGTATGGTGCTTCTCTCTCCTCTATTTGATGGGAGAGAAACATCCAGTAGGGTTCTACTTGTCTAGCCCACTTTGTAACAATTATCTGATTCACCTATTACCTTTGCTTATTTACACCTATGCTGGCGGGATGTGCCAGTAACCCCTATTTCCTTTTTCTTTTCTTTTTGTCCTTCCTGGGGTATGCCCCTTGTAGGCTGTACATTCGCTTATCCTCTTTTAATTTCAAGCTTATTTACCCAAAAAAAAAAAAATACACTTTAACCCAACTTCTCAAGGAAAGGTCCCAGAGAACACTTTGGAGAGAAAAAAACAACAATGCGTCTCTTTCTCTCTCTAGGCGAAAAAGACGACCTCTCCTGAAACCCTAGTAATGGCGGGCAAATCTTCTTCTTCTAATGCTATTGTGGATCTAGGCTCCACAGCAGTTAACTCCTACGTGGTTAGGAGAATGAAGATGGAAGATACTCAATCTACACATAGCAACAGTATTTCTACAGCAGGAAACAAACAAGAAACTCTGGCAGATGGTTCGATCTCCATGGCTGGTGGCCTTGGATTCATAGCTAATGACTCTAACGAGCTTCGCAGGAGGCAAAGAAATGATTCACACAACATACCCAAATCGCGTACTGAGCAAACCCCAACTCCAAATTCAAAAGAACCGATGTTCATCTCATCTCCTCCTCTAGTTTTCGCAGATCTGTGCTCAGACATTCAAGACACTCCCCTAGCCTTAAGTAACCCTCTTCTAACTCCAGATACAACTTCACTACTCCACTCCCAAATCCACGATTCCCCATCTCCTTCCTCATCCCCAAACCACAAATATGTCCCTCCAAATGCGCGCCCCTCCGCAAGAGAATCCGCGATTACCCATGTTAATCAGTTACCTCAGCTAGGTCAAACCGATCAAAGCCCTAATCTTCCAAACCCCTCCATCGAACTCGGGAATATTTCAGTCACAAACCCTAAAAGCATCATCGATTCTGCAACAACGGAACCCCACGGACTGCCTTAGGGTGGTACTCTCAGTCCAGCTAGGAAGCTACAACAGGTGTTCCAACAAGAACTCAGTCGATCCGAACAGCAACAACATCCGGTATCAGAAACTCAATTGCTAGAACAGAAGCAAAACCCAGGTACAGAAATCCATTCTAACCCGCAAAATCCTCCATTTATAAAGTACAATAACCTTGGGATGCCTTATTTGTTGGGAGACCCCAATTGTGGTTACCCTGTGGATGCAGTACTACCGAGACAGGTTCAATCATCCAACATACCCCAAGCTAACATTAGCCAAAAGAGCTCAGACACCCAGCCAACCCAATCCAATCCAAGTAACCCTACTCGTCCACAAAATAAACCTAAGGATTGGGCTTCTCTTTTTAACGGCCAATGCCCTTCAAAAGCGATGAAGCTTAACCATTATCCTGAACTTCGCAAGGGTAAATCTCCGATTATTATTCTGGATGAAACTCACGTAGATGACAGAAATTGGGGTTGCTATCTCCTCGGGTTCTTTCTTGATGGAAGGATGCCGTTGGCTTTGCTTAGCTCCACTGCTAGGGCAGTCTGGAAAGAACATGGACAGATTAAAGTAAAGCAAATAGGGGCGTGTTTTCTCTTTGAATTTCAAGATGAAGCTACCAAAAGAAGGGTTTTGGAGAGTGGACCGTATTTCTTCTCAAGACGGTACTTAGTTCTCAAGGATTGGCGAAGGATGTTGGTCCCATCCACTGAACATCCATCTACAATCCCAGCATGGATCAAAATTCACAAACTGCCACTTGAATGCTGGACGGCAGATGGGTTAAGTCGAATTGCCAGTGCTATCGGTAAACCTTTACATGTTGATAAGGCCACAGAAAAGCAACAGAGGTTGGATTTTGCTCGAGTGTGTGTTGAAATAGATGCAGCTGCTGATCTTCCTACGGAAATACAAATCTCACTCAATGGGGAATCAGTGGTAGTAGCCTTGGAATACCAATGGTTGCCTCTAGTTTGCTCAATTTGCAAGGTTTTTGGTCATTCTTGTAGCCCCAAAGCAGGCAAGAATTCCACTTCACAAGTGGCTAAGACTGAGGTTGCAAAAGAGGAATGGTTGCACTTTTAGTTTAGGCCTAGCCTTGGGGGGCAAGACCCATGTTCCCCACGATCATGTACCATGAGCCAAGTGCCAAGTCCAAGTATCAATGCACCATGTACCAAGTATCAATGTTCAAGCTTCTATGCTCATGGTATGAGCCCAAGTACCAAGTACCATGTTCAAGGTCCAAGTTCAAGGCTTAATGCTTCATGGCACAATAATCTCATTTTGTAGTTGTTGTTATCACTTACCCCATCTTGCTATCTTAATTAACCTCATGTAGCCCTTGTGGCCTCCCCTTTAATTTACGCAATTTTCCTTCTTTTCTTTTCTTTTTTCTTTGTCCTCCCTGGGGTATGCCCCTTGTAGGCTGTACATTCGCTTAGCCTTTTTTAATTTCAAGCTTTATTACCCAAAAAAAAAAAACAAGGGTAAGTATACAAGTCTGTCCTTAGGAGGCATAGAGGCAGCCTCTAAGGAGCCTATGGATGAAGATGAGTTGAGTGAGTCTATGGATGAAGTTATTGAGATTGATAAGCCACCAGCTGACCTAACCAGTGGTCCTTTCTCTATTTCTGAAACCAAGTCGGAGAGAGAAATGACCAATCTAGTAGAGCCAGGTACATCTGGCTCTTCACTCCCCTGCTTTGGTTTTTGTCAATCCTGATCCCAAGAAAGCCAAGAAACCCTTTAAATTCTTCAACTTTCTGGCTCTTCACCCTGACTTTCTTTCTACTGTCCAGAAAGTTTGGAGAAGGGTAATCATTGGGAATCCTATGTTTGTAGTATGCGAAAAACTTAGACTTCTTCAGGAAGATCTTAAGAAATTGAACATCAGGGAATTCAGTGATGTAACCAGTAGAACTATTGCTGCTAGACAAGAGCTTGATCATATCCAGAGGGACCTTGGTCAAGATCCTACTAACTCAGTCATTCAGGCTCAAGAGAGACTTCTGTGTAAGCAATACATTACTCTAGCAAGAGCTGAGGAAAGCTTTGCAAAGCAAAAGTCTAGGATACTTTGGCTGAAGTCTGGTGACCAATGCACTTCCTATTTTTTTAAATCCATCTCACTTCACAGAAATAGGAGTATCACCAGCTTGGTCCTCCCTGATGGCACCATCACTTATGACCCCATTGAGATAAAATCCACATTTACTACTTTTTACACTAATCTCTTGGGTTCTGTCCATCCCACCAATTACTCTGGCTCATCCAGAGTCAGTCAACTTGTTGCATCCAGGCTTGTAAACTCTCAGAGAGAAGCTATGGTTTCTGAGGTCTCTAATATTGAGATTATGGAAACCTTCATGTCACTTAATCCCAACAAAGCTCCTGGTCCTGATGGGTACAATGCGAGTTTTTTCCAAAAATCGTGGGATGTGGTGGGGCATGAAGTCATTTCTGCTGTAAGAAATTTCTTCAGATCAGGTAGGCTACTCACTAAGGCTAACTCAACCATCGTGGCTCTTGTCCCTAAGGTCCCCAATCCTTCCAAGGTGGGAGACTATAGACCCATTTCCTGTTGTAACACAATTTATAAATGCATAGCTAAGATTCTTGCCAAAAGGATTCAAGTTGCGCTTCCCCACCTCATTGACCCTGTGCAATCAGGGTTTGTCAAGGGAAGGAGAATTGCTGATAACATTTTTCTGACTCAGGAACTTATGAGAGACTACCACAAGCATTCTCCTTCTCCAAAGTGTGCTTTAAAGGTCGATATTATGAAGGCATATGACAATGTAAGGTGGGAATTCCTATGGGACATCCTCTTATCCATGAATTTTCACCCTCAAATGATCCAATGGATTAAATCATGCATCACCACTGCTAACTACTCCCTTAGTATCAATGGTGATGCATCTGGGTGTATCAAGGGACAAAGAGGTTTAAGACAAGGTGATCCGCTATCCTCTTATCTCTTTGTTATAGTGATGGAGATACTTACGCAAATTCTCAAAGAGAAATCTCTTAGTCCCAATTTCAAATTCCATTGGAGATTTTTTTTTTTTTTTGGGTAAATAAGCTTGAAATTAAAAGAGGATAAGCGAATGTACAGCCTACAAGGGGCATACCCCAGGAAGGACAAAAAGAAAAGAAAAAGGAAATAGGGGTTACTGGCACATCCCGCCAGCATAGGTGTAAATAAGCAAAGGTAATAGGTGAATCAGATAATTGTTACAAAGTGGGCTAGACAAGTAGAACCCTACTGGATGTTTCTCTCCCATCAAATAGAGGAGAGAGAAGCACCATACAAAAATGGGGATAGTGTAGTACAGTTACTAATGAAGCTTGAACATGATACTTGTTGCTTGACATGATACTTGGGACTGCAAATGTCATGGAATTGCTTGACTATAAAACTTGATGCTTAAAACATGGGACTTGAGGCTTGAACATGGGTCTTGGGATAAATCCTTGGACTTGATGCAAGGGGCTGCATCGCCAAGACACAGACAACTGCATACTGGGGGGAATTCGAGCAGCATAACGGCTGCTATTTACAATCCCTGAGAATCGGATGTCTGCCCAGAGAATGGCAGCCCAAAATACAGAGTTTTATACAAAACAACTGCTAGAAAAGGTTGGCCTAACAATAGGTGTAACAGGCTAGTGTAGGGAGGAAATGCCCCCTCCCAGAAGGGACTAATACACGCTAAGGGACAACCCCCCAAAGCTAGGCCAGAGGATTGTGGATGCTGATCAGACACACAGCAGTCCAGATGATACCAAATAACTTTAGATACATTAGCAATCATGTCCACTGGATTTCTGAAAAAATTGGGCAGCATCTCCTTTGAAACAGGAAGAACACAGCAGGTTCTCAACAAAAGCTATTACAAATGAGAGATCTAATAACAGATAAGTAAACAAGGGACTATAGCAACAGCAATGCAGGTTGCAACAACCCTTGCAACCCACCTAATAAGCATAATCCAGATACAAGTAAACAAGAATCTATAGCAACAACCCTTGCCATAGATTAACATAATAACATGAAAGTTCAATTGCAAAATGCAGGTTGCAACAACCCTTGCAACCCACCTAATAAGCATGATCCAGATACAAGTAAACATGAATCTATAGCAACAACCCTTGCCATAGATTAACATAAAGTTCAAGTAGATTGTACCTTTGCAGCAAATAAAGGGGCCGCAGCAAGCCATTGAATCTGGCAGCAATATACCATGTATGGATTGAAAGAAACACAAGGAAGTTCCAAAATCTTCAGCATTCTATTCCCTCTGTTGTGGCCAGGATTTGTCTTGATATTAGGAATAGGTTGATGTCTCTCACAAAAATCCCTGCTGGACCTTCTACCTTAATGGAATCTTGGAACCTTCCTACTGATCCTAATTGAGAATTGAATTGCGGTACAAAATGAATCTCTATAATATTGTTGCTCTGCTATTGTGTTGTGGACTGTGTGTGTGTGTGCAAGTTTATCCATTGTGTTTTGCAGACGATCTTATGATTTTCTGTAAAGGGGACCTAGACTCTATTCATTGCATCCAAGAGGCTCTTAAAGAATTTGAATCTCTCTCTGGGAGAGGCAAGAACTCTGGCATTATGGAGGGGTTGAGAGCTTCTCTCTTTAGAGAATGCACTCCCCCAACAAAAAATCTACCCAATATTTTTGCTTATCTGCCTAAATCATTCTGATTGAAGGCATCATCTACATCAATCTCTCACGGGATTCACTCATAATACAGCAGTAACAAAAGGGATCTGAGATCCACTCCAATCCACAGCAACAAAAGCACCGCTTACAATCTGTTCCATCTCCTCTGGAGGTGCTGCGGTAACCAATAGCAGAGCTATCAAACCCAGATGGGGTTCATGGTGGGCCACGAGACCTTGCGGTCATGAGTTCAGGCCTTTACCCAGGTCATCTCAACTCAGATCTGGCAGGTCTCATATCCATGTCGGTCAAACACCCATGTCGTTCTGGTGGGTTATCAATCCAGACGTCTCTCATTAGGAGTACCAAGGCCGTTCATCTGCACACACATTCTGGGCAAAAATCGAGAGCTACTGGGTTCTTGGTATGAATTAAATGCAACCCTAGAAACCAACCGGAGGTTGGAATCCAACCGGAGCTCGGAATTTACAGACCTAGTCTGCTGTTGGAGTTCAACCCACAGGTTCCGAGGGGTTTTGGGGGAAGTTTTCAACCTCTTGAGGTTGTTATAGCAGTGCGGTTAACCCAGATCAATAGATCCACTCCAACTGCGGTGTTGCGATCTGATTCTACCACTATTCCGCATCGGGATTTCAGATGAGGGTCTGTCGTCTGCTGTAGCTATTCATCTGGGTCCAAACCTGATCTGGGTTCTTAGGTAAATCTCGAGTATTCAGGTAACACTCCTGTTCTTGATTTGATGATAACATTATTGATATTGAGCCCTGGTTTGAGGCTAGTATTGTTGATAACTGTGTAATCGATTCACACACAAATACAGCATCTCGGGGGTACACAATAACTCTTAAAAGGGGATCTGATATTGTTGATATTGACTGTTATCTGGGTTCCTAATTGAGAGGAACTAGCTATTGTATCCGTGACTGTGTGGAGTGGCACCCACTTCATACATTCAGTCCCTACAACATACACGCCACACCAGAGATGTTCTACAGCAGCCCTCTCATCTTGCAATTGTTGTGCCTCCTATTTGATTCGAAGGTGTTCTACCCCCATAAATATTCAATCCAGCCATTCTCGCTAAGTGACTAAGAGTCCGGCGGTGGGGGCAATCTCCGTTTGGTATGGTTTGATGAAAATTGTGGGGTGGATGTTTCTTCCGGTCGAGCTATCAGAGGTGTTCATAGCGCAGGTTGGGTTCCTACCGATTCAATTCCAAGAACCTCTAACATCACTCAAGCACATTGTACAACAGCCCTTGTACAACAGCCCAAGTGATGATCAGTACAACAGCCCTTGTACTGAACCAGAGATGCTTGCATATCAGTAATCTGTAAACCTGATACTTGAGCCTTGAGTTGCATAAAGGGAGGGGGTTGAGAGTTCATCAATGGAGTGGGTGTAATTGAAACTCCATCAATGGAGTTATTCGACAGAAACAAAGCAATATGCTGGAAGACTACTCGGTCAAATGGGACTCAATTTGTAAACTTCATTTCGGATTTTGTGGGTTTTTTTCTGCCCAGTTTAACAGTTTTATGTCTACTGCTTTAAGCATATTATTACCATACCTTCGCTTAGTTATTCTTATGCCGCGCGGGATGTGCCGGTATTCCTTATTTTCCCACCCCGGCGGGTTGTGCCGGGGACCACGCATGTTTGTTTCCTTTTTCTTTTTCTTTTTTTTCATTTTGTCCTCCCTGGGGTATGCCCCTTGTAGGCTGTACATTCGCTTAACCTCTTTTAATTTCAAGCTAATTTACCCAAAAAAAAAAAATCTCTCTCTGGTCTATCACCAAGTCCATCCAAGAGTAACATATTCTTTTCTGATGTTTCCAATTCTAACAAGCTTGCAATCCTTGGGGCATTGGGATTCCAAGAAGGCACTCTCCCAGTGAGATACCTTGGCGTCCCTCTCATATCCACCAAACTAAAGTACTCTGACTGCAAAGTCCTCATTGACAAGATCACCAGTCGTACTAAGTCTTGGGCAAACAAGTATCTCTCATATGCTGGTAGAATTCAATTGATTAAGTCGGTGTTGTTCTCTATGCAGACATACTGGTCCTCTATCTTCTTGCTCCCTAAGAAAGTGGTTAAGGAAGTAGAGGCCATTCTTAGATCATTCTTTTGGACGGGTTCGGAACTTAGGAACACAGGGGCCAAGGTCTCGTGGGAGCATCTTTGTTCCCCTAGAAAAGAAGGAGGTCTAGGGTTTAAATCCATCCAAGTATGGAACAAGGCTGCCATGGCTAAGCATATATGGTTTATCATATCTGGAGGGGAACAATCCATGTGGTGTCAATGGGTGAAATCCTATTTACTCAAGGGTAAAAGTTTTTGGAAGGTTAGAATTCCCAGTAGCCCCTCCTGGACTTGGAGAAAGTTACTTCAATTACGCCCAAGCGTCCAATCTCTCATCAAGTATAAGATTGGTGACGGGAGCTCTACTTCTCTTTGGTATGACAATTGGCATCCCTCTGGGCCCCTAGTTGAGATATATGGCAGACGTATTGTATATGACTCCGGACTTCCAGATGATGCAATGGTCTCCTCCATTTTACATGCATCTCCCCATTGGTGCTTTCCTATAACCCAAACTTGGGAATTGAATGAGATTAGATCTCATTTACCCTCTCTCACTAATCACAGCCCCACAGATCCTGACACTTGTACATGGGTACTCAATCAGAATGGAGTATTCTCCATTTCCTCTTTATGGGACCATTTCAGAGTCAAGTTTCCCACTATCGAATGGAGCCATGTAGTTTGGTTCCCATCTCACATTCCCAAATGCAGCTTTATTAGTTGGCTTGCCATTCAGAACAGACTACCTACCGAGGATAGGCTGGTTCTGTTTGGCATCAAGACCAATTCATGCTGCAGCTTCTGTCCTGGTGAGGAGAACCATGTCCATCTGTATTTTAGTTGCCCATTCACTAAGCAAGTTTGGGATAAAGTCTCTCTCCAATCTCAAATTATATGGCAACCCCAATCTCTGTCAAACCTGGTCAATCTCCTCTCCTCACTAAGGAGGAAAGACTTGAAGACTACCATTACTAAATTAACCTTCACTGTTTCTTTGTACCACATTTGGATAGAGAGAAACCTCCGGAAATTCCAAAACATCCAGCATAGTGTGCCCTCCTTGGTTTACAAGATTTGCTCTGATATTAGGTATAGATTACTGTCCCTACACAAAATCCCAACAGGAGTAGGAGCTAGCTCATTATTAGAGGCCTGGAACATTTCAGTTAATTGAAAGCATAGCATACTGCCTTGTTATTGTTCTTGTTCATTCCAATCTCACTCAGAAGCACTAACAATTTTCGTGTAACAGGTCACTCAATAGTTTGCAAGGGCTATAGATGTTGCTTCTTTGAAAGTATCTAACAGCCCGGTTGAGGCAGTGTGTTTTGCAGGTTATATATTGGAGGGTCTCGTATCACCCATGGGGCAGATTCAATCAGATGGGGCAGATTCTATGGCATTTATTGCTGCTGCCCCTGCATTTACTGCAGCAAGGAACAGAGGTTCATTCCATTCACTGGAAAGTTACAAGGCTTTAGAGGATCTGTTTAGCTGCTGCAGTATGGAATGTTTTGCCACTGCTGGACTTGTTTTGCTGCTGCCGGCTCTGTTTTGAATGTGTGAACCAGGTGGGGTGTGTGAGAAATGTGCTACTACTGCCATTGAAGCGAGGAAGGATCTGTTTTGCTGCTGCAGTGTAAAATTTGTACAATTTTGCTACTGCTGCCATTGATGGAGCTTGCTAATACTCCAGGTAACCGTACAACCTACTTGAACTTTATGTTAATCTATGGCAAGGGTTGTTGCTATAGATTCTTGTTTACTTGTATCTGGATTATGCTTATTAGGTGGGTTGCAAGGGTTGTTGCAACCTGCATTTTTACTTGCTTGCAATTGAACTTTCATGTTATTATGTTAATCTATGGCAAGGGTTGTTGCCATAGATTCTTGTTTACTTGTATCTGGATTATGCTTATTAGGTGGGTTGCAAGGGTTGTTGCAACCTGCATTTTTACTTGCTTGCAATTGAACTTTGTTGAGATCCTGCTGTGTTACGTACCTGTTACAAAGGAGATGCTGCCCAATTTTCCAGAAATCCAGTGGACATGATTGGTTATTTACATTAAGTTGTTTAGTCTCATCTGGACTGCTGTGTGTCTGATCAGCATCCACAATGTTGAAATCTCTTGCCTAGCTTTGGGGGGCTGTCCCATAGCGTGTATTAGTCCCTTCTGGGAGGGGGCATTTCCTCCCTACAACTCCCTTTTGGGCTGCCAATCTCTGGCCACTTTCCCAAGTCCCACCCCAAGCATCAAGTTCCATAAGCAAGCTTCAAGCATCAAGTATCCCAAGCCCCCCAAGCATCAAGTATCATTTGCCATGCTACTCCAAGTCCTATCCAGTCATCAAGTATCATTTGCCATGCTACTCCAAGGCCTATTCCAACGGGATGAGTTGGTTTCCTATTTTCCCTCCCCGACGGGTTGTGCCGGGGACCACGCACTTTTCTTCACTGTCACTGCATCAGTTGATTAGTTTATATTTGCGTATCTTGTACTTTACCCTACTTACCCTCATGTAGCCCTTGTGGCCATCCCTTTTATTTCACGCAATTCTCTTTTTCTTTTTCTTTTCTCTGTCCTCCCTGAGGTATGCCCCTTGTAGGCTGTACATTCGCTTAGCCTCTTTTAATTTCAAGCTTATTTACCCAAAAAAAACTACACTTTAAACATTAACGGTGAACCTACTGGCAACATTAAAGGTGCTAGAGGGCTTAGACAGGGGGACCCTTTGTCCTCTTACCTCTTCGTAATTGTCATGGAAGTGCTCACTTGTATTCTTAAAGATAGGTCTGGTAGACCTATCTGCTGTGTGTCTGATCAGCATCCACAATCCTCTGGCCTAGCTTTGGGGGGTTGTCCCTTAGCGTGTATTAGTCCCTTCTGGGAGGGGGCATTTCCTCCCTACACTAGCCTGTTACACCTATAGTTAGGCCAACCTTCTCTAGCAGTTGTTTTTGTATAAAACTCTGTATTTTGGGCTGCCATTCTCTGGGCAGACATCTGATTCTCAGGGATTGTAAATAGCAGCCGTTATGCTGCTCGATTTCCTCCAAAACCACCACAGTTGCTGCAGCTGCAGCTGCAGCATCTAACATCAGTTTGCAGCTGTTTGTGTCTTGGCGATGCAGCCCCTTGCATCAAGTCCACGGATTTATCCCAAGATCCATATTCAAGCCTCAAGTCTCATGTTTTCAAGCATCAAGTTTTATGGTCAAGCAATTCCATGACATTTGCAGTCCCAAGTATCATGTCAAGCAACAAGTATCATGTCCAAGCTTCATTAGTAACTGTGCTACACTTTCCCCATTTTTGTATGGTGTTTCTCTCTCCTCTATTTGATGGGAGAGAAACATCCAGTAGGGTTCTACTTGTCTAGCTCACTTTGTAACAATTACCTGATTCACCTATTACCTTTGCTTATTTACACCTATGCTGGCGGGATGTGCCAGTAACCCCTATTTCCTTTTTCTTTTCATTTTGTCCTTCCTGGGGTATGCCCCTTGTAGGCTGTACATTCGCTTATCCTCTTTTAATTTCAAGCTTATTTACCCAAAAAAAAAAAAAAAGACCTGATTTTAGGTTCCACTGGAGATGCAGTCACCCAAAAATCATCAACTTGTGTTTTGCTGATGACCTTATGCTTTTTTGCAAGGGTGATATAAATTCAGTCAAACATATCCAAGACTCTTTGGTTGAGTTTGAATCCCTCTCTGGTTTATCCCCAAGCCCTGGGAAGAGTAATGTATTCTTTTCTGGAGTGCAACACTTTGTTAGAGAGGAGATTCTTCAAATGCTAGGCTTCAAAGAGGGTTTTTTGCCTGTGAGATACCTTGGTGTTCCATTGTTGTCCACCAAGTTGAAGCACATTGATTGCAAATCCATGATTGACCGAATCACCTCAAAAACCAAGACCTGGACCAATAGGGATTTAACTTATGCTGGTAGGGCTCAATTGATAAAAAAATGTCCTTTTCTCAATGCAAACCTATTGGTCTTCCCTCTTTATACTTCCCAAAAAAGTTATTAAAGAGGTGGAGTCCATCCTGAGGTCTTTCCTTTGGTCTGGTCCTGACCTCAAGAAGGCTAGGGCCAAAGTATCCTGGGAGCACTTGTGTTGCCCCAAACAGGAGGGTGGCTTAGGTTTTAAATCTATCCTCATCTGGAATAAGGCTGCTATTGCTAAACACATTTGGTTCCTTATCTCTGGTGGGGAGCAATCTATGTGGTGTCAATGGGTTAAGTCATATTTACTTAAAGGGAAAAGCTTTTGGGAAGTCAAAATGCCCAGTTCACCTTCTTGGGTTTGGAGGAAGCTCCTCAACCTTAGACCCACTGTACAACACCATATGAAAGTAGTGATTGGTAATGGCAAAACCACCTCACTGTGGTTTGACAACTGGCACCCCCTTGGACCTCTTGCACTTAAGTTTGGTCCTAGAGTTATCAACGACACTGGACTCACCAAAGATGCCACTGTGGCAGCCATCATTAGAGGATCTAATTGGGGTCTTCCCTTGACTCAAACCCTTGAAATCAATGAGATTAGACATGCTATTAGCTCCCTCCCCAACCCTAACCAGGATCTTGAGGATCATTATAAATGGGACCTTAACTCTAATGGTGAGTTCACCATTTCTTCCCTATGGAATGACCTTAGAACAAAATTCCCAAAGGTCCCATGGTACACCACCATATGGTTCCCTGGCCATATCCCTAAATGTAGCATGATTACATGGATTGCTATACAAAACAGACTATATACTGGAGATAGGTTGGTGTTGTTTGGCACTATCCCTATCTCCTGTTGTAGTTTTTGTGCTGGTACGGAAGACCACGACCACTTATTCTTCAATTGCCCTTTTACGTCACAAATTTGGTCGGATATGCTTGCTCATATTAATGTCAGTTGGCCCCCAAGGCCTTGGGGTGAATGGATCATACTTATCTCAAACACCAAAGGCAAAAGTCTAAAAAATTTAATCATCAAGCTAATATTCACTACCACAGTACACCAAATTTGGATTGAAAGGAATATTCGCAAATTCCAAAATGCATCTTGCACTGTTCCTGTTGTGGTTGCAAAAATTTATACCATGGTTAGATACAGACTATTGTCCTTGGATAGTCTTCCCCGAGGACATCACGATCAGGGATTGTTAATTAAGTGGGGGATTGATTGAATTATTGCAATTCTGTTTTGAGCAATTCTGTTTTGAGCAGGTTCTAAATGACAGGAGTTACCAGTCATGGCATCCTAAAGAACTCAAGATCATGCATGCTGGCCATTACTTGGGGAGGATCTTGCTAATAATCCAGGTAATCGTACATTTTACTTGAACTTCATGTTAATCTATAGCAAGGGCTGTTGCTATTGATACTTGCTTGCTTGCATTTGGATTATGCTCATTAAGTGGGTTGCAAGGGCTGTTGCAACCTACATTTTACTTGCTTGCAATTGAACCTTTATGTTAACCTATAGCAAGGGCTGTTGCTATAGATTCTTGTTTACGTATCTGTTATTAGAGCTCTCACTTGTCATTGTATTTGTTGAGAACTTGTTGTGTTACTTACATGTTTCAAAGGAGACGCTGCCCAATTTTCCAGAAATCCAGTGGACATGATTGTTAATTTGCTTAAAGTTGTTTGGTATCATCTGGACTGCTGTGTGTCTGATCAGCATCCACAATGTTGACATTTCTGGCCTAGCTTTGGGGGGCTGTCCCATGGCGTGTATTAGTCCCTTCTGGGAGGGGGCATTTCCTCCCTACACTAGCCTGTTACACCTACTGTTAGGCCAACCTTTTCCAGCAGGAGTACGAAGATCAAGAGTTTTGAAAGAGTTTCTAGTCTTCTTTTTGAAAGAGTTTCTAGTCTTCTTCTAAGTCATCATTCTGTGGCTTATTTTGTATGAAACTCTGTATTTTTGGGCTGCCAATCTCTGGGCAGACATCTGATGTTCTGGGATTGTAAAGAACAGCCATTATGCTGCTCAAATTCCTCCAAAACCACCTCTGTTGCTGCAGCAGCAGCTGCTAACAACAGTTTGCAGCAACATGCAGCAGATCAGTGCTGCAGTTGATGCATGCAACAGCAGCAGCAGTCTGTGTACTTGGTGTTGCAGCTGCAGTCTTGCAGTTGCAAAGGCATATCCCAAGTCCCATCCCAAGCATCAAGTGGTACAGTGGCACAGTTATTGTTACATAGAGCACCAAGGCAAAGTGCTCAAATTCTGGAATGTTTGGACTACTTCCCTCATGTGGTACAGATGTGGAGCTGAATGTAGATGTTGTATCTATGATTTTTTTTGTGTGTTTCTCTCCCCTCTCTCTGAGATGGATTAGAAACACTTATTTAGACCTTAATTAGTCATTTGTAGTTTTGTCTAGCTTGTATTTACTTCCCTTATTCTCCTACTGTTGCCATATGGCCATCCCCGTTATTTTCCTTTCTTTTCTTTGCTTTTCTTTTCTTTCTTTTGTTTTCTTTTGTCCTCTTGGGGTATTCCCCTTGTAGGCTGTATATCTGGTTAGCCCTTTTCTATTTCAAGCTTTATTTACCCAAAAAAAAAAAATTGAGGTGGTAAATGCCAATTTAATCATGAGAACTTTTAATGACTTGCCTTTCATGGAAGATATAAAGGAGACCCAACTAGCCCAGGTTTTGGCAGGCCAATCCACATTAAGAAGCTCAGTGATTTGGGACCACACCTGAGAAGTGTAAGGGCAATTGAAAAACAGATGATCATGACTCTCTTGGTCTTGACAGAAACTGCAACAAGAGTGGGTCTTAGTCCCAAATGTGACCAATCTGTCCTCTGTATACAACCTATTTTGAACAGCCACCCACACAATGAGACTACATTTGGGTATGTGACCAGGAAACCACAGGCAATGATTCCATTGGACCTTTGGAAAATGTGTTCTCAGATGCTCCCACATGGATGCAATACTGTGGAGACCATTAGGGGTAAGCATCCATCTGTGGTAATCAGCCCCCACATTGGGTTCAGGAAGAGTGGATAAGTTGGATCTAACCTCATTGAGTTCAAGTGTTTGGGTGATAGGAAAATTCCAATGGGAGTTCTTAATGATAGCAGAAACTTTAGAATCCCTGGGAAGGCCAGAGTCGTAAAGCATTCGGTTACCAAACTTCTCAGTAAGGGAACCAAGAGGATGCCAATTATCAAACCAAAGAGAGGTGCTCTCACCATTGCCAATTATGATTTTGATGTGTGGATGCACACTGGGTCTAAGGTTCAACAATTTCCTCCACACCCATGATGGATTACTTGGCATCTTAACTTCCCAGAAGCTTTTTCTTTTCAATAAGTAGGATTTAACCCATTGGCACCACATGGATTGCTCACCTCCAGAGATGAGAAACCAAATATGTTTGGATATGGCAGCTTTATTCCATATGTGCATAGATTTGAGTCCTAACCCACCTTCCTGCTTGGGTGAGCAAAGATGTTCCCAAGAAACCTTAGCACCTGAGTTCTTAAGATCAGGGCCAGAACAAAAGAAAGCTCTCAAGATGGCTTCCACATCTTTAGTAACTTTCTTGGCATATTCTCAAAATGAATCTCTATAATAATGTTGCTTTGCTATTGTGTTGTGATCTGTGTGTGTGTGCAAGTTTATCCCATACTGACTACATTTGGCTATTGATGCAGATCCTCAAACAAGGATTGGAAATGGAATAGGATTTTGTGACTCTTATCTCCCATTTGGGAAGTTTCTTTGTAGGATATGGATGGTCTGCTGCTGCCGGCTCTGTTTTGTATGTGTGAACCAGTCACTGCTGCTGCGGACTTGTTCCCAGGTCATCCAAAGGGGCAGCAGCGCTGCTGCAGACTCTGGAACCAGGTTGCTAATACTGCTGCCATTGATGGAGCTTGCTAATACTCCAGGTAACCGTACAATCTACTTGAACTTTATGTTAATCTATGGCAAGGGTTGTTGCTATAGATTCTTGTTTACTTATATCTGGATTATGCTTATTAGGTGGGTTGCAAGGGTTGTTGCAACCTGCATCTTTACTTGCTTGCAATTGAACTCTCATGTTATTATGTTAATCTATGGCAAGGGTTGTTGCTATAGATTCTTGTTTACTTGTATATGGATTATGCTTATTAGGTGGGTTGCAAGGGTTGTTGCAACCTGCATTTTTACTTGCTTGCAATTGAACTTTGTTGAAAACCTGCTGTGTTATGCACCTGTTACAAAGGAGATGCTGCCCAATTTTTCAGAAATCCGGTGGACATGATTGGTTATTTACCTTAAGTTGTTTAGTTTCATCTGGACTGCTGTGTGTCTGATCAGCATCCGCAATGTTGAAATCTCTTGCCTAGCTTTGGGGGGCTGTCCCATAGCGTGTATTAGTCCCTTCTGGGAGGGGGCATTTCCTCCCTACACTAGCTAGCATTTCCTCCCTACACTAGCCTGTTACCAATGGTTTATTAGTCTAAAACTCTGTATTTTGGGCTGCCTATCTCTGGGCAGACATCTGATTCATTGGGATTGTAAAAAGCAGCCGTTATGCTGCTCAAATTCCACCAAACCGTCTTCCCAAGTCCCACCCCAAGCATCAAGTTCCATAAGCAAGCTCCAAGCATCAAGTATCCCCAGTCCCTCCCCAAGCATCAAGTATCATTTGCCATACTACTCCAAGTCCTATTCAGTCATCAAGTATCATTTGCCATGCTACTCAAAGGCCTATTCCAACGGGATGAGTTGGTTTCCTATTTTCCCTCCCCGGCGGGTTGTGCCGGGGACCACGCACTTTTCTTCACTGTCACTGCATCAGTTGATTAGTTTATATTTGCGTATCTTGTACTTTACCCTACTTACCCTCATGTAGCCCTTGTGGCCATCCCTTTTATTTCACGCAATTCTCTTTTCCTTTTTCTTTTTTGTCCTCCCTGGGGTATGCCCCTTGTAGGCTGTACATTCGCTTAGCCTCTTTTAATTTCAAGCTTATTTACCCCAAAAAAAAAATAGATGACCAGTAAGTTTGCATAGAAAAGAGAACACTCTTGATGAGTTGAACTCTACCAGCATAGGTGAGGTCTCTATTGGTCCAAGACTTAGTCTTAGAAGTGATTTTATCTATCAGTGGCTTACAGTCAATATGCTTCAGCTTAGTGGACAGAAGTGGTACACCTAGATACCTAATGGGGAGAGCACCTTCCTTGAAGCCAAGTGTTGTGAGGATACTCTCCCTGGTAGTGGAATTAACACCAGAGAAGAATATGTTACTTTTGCTAGGACTGGGAGCAAGACCAGAAAGAGTTTCAAACTCAGATAAGGCTGCTTGAATATGCTTGATGGAGCTCAACTCCCCTTTACAGAAGATCATGAGGTCATCAGCAAAACATAGGTTGATTATGTTATTGTGCTCACATTTCCAATGGAAATGGAAATCAGGTTTAAGAGCTTTCTCCTTTAAGATACAAGTCAAAACCTCCATAACTATTACAAAAAGATAAGAGGAGAGAGGGTCCCCTTGACGAAGACCTCTTTTCCCGAATATTTCGCCAGTAGGTTCCCCATTGATGTTTAAACTGTAACTTGCAGTGGACACACAACCTTTCAGCCAAAGGATCATTTTAGGATGGAAGTTCATGCTAGTGAGGATATCCCAGAGGAAATCCCATCTAACATTATCATAGGCTTTCATAATGTCCACCTTCAAGGCACATCTAGGAGAGGATGAGGAGGTGTGGTAACCTCTCATGAGCTCCTGAGTGAGAAAAATATTATCCGTGATTCTCCTACCTTTGATGAAACCAGACTGCACTGGATCAATAAGGGAGGGAAGAGCAAGTTGGATTCTTTTAGACAAAATCTTGGCAATGCATTTATAGATAGTGTTACAGCAAGAGATTGGTCTAAAATCACCCACCTTGGATGGATTAGGTACCTTAGGTACAAGTGCAACAATTGTGGAATTAACTTTTTTCAGAAGCTGACCTGATCTAAAGAAGTTTTTAATGGCCGCAGTAACCTCATGACCAACAATGGTCCAAGTCTTCTGGAAAAAGCCAGCATTGTAGCCATCAGGCCCAGGGGCTTTTTGAGGGTTAAGAGACAAAAAGGTGTCTCTAATCTCAATGTCAGTGATTTCATGTACCATGGCAATGCTCTGATCAGATGTCAATTTCTTAGTGATGAGTTGTTCCACTCTGGAAGCCCCAGAATATGGGGTGTGGTGTGGGGTGCCCAACAGGTTAGTATAAAAATTGACAAAAGCTGCTCTTATTTCAATGGGGTCATGGGTAACATATGAATCACTTAGAGACAATGTAGTGATTTTGCTTCTATTCCTAGTATTGTTGATTGACTTGAAGAAGAAAGAAGTGCATTGGTCACCAAGTTTAAGCCACTGAATTCTAGACTTTTGTCTAGCAAGGCTTTCTTCAGCTCTAGCCAGTACAACATACTGCTTATAAATATCCCTCTCCTGGGCCTGTGTGGCAGAGTTGGAAGGATCAAAGGCCAAATTTCTTTGGAGAAGCTCAAGCTCAAATTTAGTGTCAATAACCCTTTTAGATATAGAGCTAAACTCCTTGGTATTGAGAGCTTTGAGGTCAGACTGCAGAAGCCTGAGTTTCTCAACAACGCAAAACATGGGGTTGCCTATTATGATAGATCTCCAGACTTTCTGAACAATGGTGAGAAACTGGGGGTGCTCAGCCAAGAAGTCAAAGAATCTAAAAGGCCTGGTGCCCTTCTGAGGGGGGGGGGGGGGGGGGGGGGTAAGATGGACTAGGGCTGGGGAGTGATCAGAGATGCCAGGAGTATGAAAGAAGGTAGAAGAATATGGGTAACTTCTCAACCAACTATCATTAACAAGGACTCTGTCAATCTTGGTGGAGACATGATTTGGAGGTGCTTGTCTATTAGTCCAGGTGAAAAAACAACCCGAGTACCTCAGATCATCTAGACCAGTGGTATAGAGACAGGAGTTGAAATCATCCATATGAACAGGCCATTGAGAAATGGCTCCAGATTTTTCTTGGGGGCTCCTAACTGAATTGAAATCCCCAATAACAATCCATGGATTGGTGCTATTGGAGTTAACCAAAGAACTCCAGAGCTCACGCCTCTCAATGTAGTTGTTAGCACCATACACAAAGGTAGCAAGAAAGACAAGGTTGCTACTAAGAACACAGACCTCACAGTGAATTAGTTGGGCAGTTTGAGTGATGGTTTTGACAGTCATGATTGCTGGATCCCAACAAACTATGATCCTCCCAATTGGAGCGTAATCATAATTATGAATAAAGCTCCAATTGGGGCAGATAAAATGCAAAATTCTGTCAGCATTAGATTGCTTGATTTTATGCTCTACCAACCCAAACAAAGACAATTCATTGTTTCTCAAAAAAGACTTAGCTTCTTTTTGTTTAAGAGGATCATTAAGCCCCCTTAGATTCCAAAACCCAAAATGTACATCTGAGCAAGTCATGAATTATTGAAAAACAGTAAATGGCATAATATAGGAAGTATAGGAATATGCCCAAAAAGGATACATCAGAATGTATCAATGCTTACCTGAAGGAGAAGGGGTTGGTGGGGAACCCCTGTTATGCTTCTTTCCCTTTTACTTATTTGAGTTGTTCCTAGATTCATCAGGAGCTACTGCTGCCCTCCTGCCCCCTTCAACAGCCGTGGAACTTGGTGTTTCTGGAGGTTTAGGATTTGGTTCAAGAGGGGGCTTGAGAGGAGTCCCCTCAAGAGTAAGAGGTTGATTGGATGTAGTGGGAAGGGTAGGAGCAGATGGACTAGTCTGAATATCCAAGCCCGCTCCACTGTCAATAGTAGCATCCAAACCAGCTCCTGGAATCTGGGATACTAGTACGGTAACAGCTTCCAAAGCATCTCCACCTCCTCCAAGGGCTTTCCCAATCAGTTTCCATGCCTCAGAATTATTGTTGGCCAAAGGTTCAGGCTCGGGTTTAGGTTTGCAAGCGTGCCCAAAAACATTACACACATTGCACTTAGGGGGTAACCATTGGTATTCAACTGCAACTGTAACTGATTCTTGCCCTGAAGTGATAAGGATATCCCTGGGCAGCTATGTTTTGGCTGAGATTTCAACGCACACCTTTGCATAATCAATCCGCTGTTGCTTAGCAGTAGCAATGTCTACATGTAGTGGCTTACCGATAGTGCTAGCAATGCGACTGAAGCCCTCCTCTGTCCAGCATTCCAATGGTAATTTGTGGATCTTAACCCAAGCTGGAATAGTGGCAGGATGTTCTGTAGATGGAACCAACATCCTATGCCAGTCTTTGAGAACAAGATATCTTCTCGAAAAGAAGTATGGACCTCCCTCTAGTATTTTTAGCTTGGTTTCCTCATCCTGGAACTCAAAGTAAAAACATGCCCCAATCTGTTTAATGTTAATTCTACCATAATCTTTCCAAATCTTCCTTGCAGTGGAGCTAAGCAAGGGAAATGGCATCTTCCCATCCAGAAAATACCCTATAAGGCAAGAGCTCCATGACTTATCATTGAGGTCAGATTCCTCTAATTCAACAACTGCGTTGTTCTCCTGTTGTAGTTCGAGATAGTGGCTGAGCTTCATGACTTTCGAGGGCCCTTGAGTGCGAAAGAGAGAAGCCCAATCCTTGGTGTTGGGCAGCGTAGTTTGAGTCTGGGCCTGAGGAGTAGGTCTGGTTTGGGGCTTTTTTTTTTTTTTTGGGTAAATAAGCTTGAAATTAAAAGGGGTTAAGCGAATGTACAGCCTACAAGGGGCATACCCCAGGGAGGACAAAATGAAAAGAAATAAAGGAAAAGAAAGAAAAGAAAAAATGCGTACTCCCCGGCACAACCCGCCAGGGTGGGCAATTTGGAGGCCCTAGCACAACCCGCTAGGATAGGGAAATTTGACAAAAATTAATGGGCACAAATGCCAATTGAGTTGTCCTACTTGGACCATTAAAATTCCTCCAATGAGTTGGTAGCAATTTAACCCATTAGAAACATGGGACCTCTGCCATATTACATGCAATAGATAGGAAAATGGGTTGAAGTTTTGACCGAAAGGCCATTGTTGGACCCCACATGGCCCACCTCATGGGTCATCACGTGAAAGACCACAAAATTTGATCACTTTACAGCTGCATGGAGCGTTGCCCAAGGGAGCTCAGCATATTATAATAACATTTGTGTATAATATTGGACATTGAGACCGTGGTCCATGCTTTTGACCGACCACAATAGTATATTCTATACTTGCACACTGCCAATTGCTTGTAATGGCTCCGAAAAGGACCTTGGCCCCACTATCCCTCCAAAATAAAATGATACTCCCAACAAAGGAGTACTTGAACGCATAAGGGAAGAGTGGGGCAGCTAGATGTAACCTGCACCGAATGGACCGGCTTGAAGCTCGTGAAACATAACCCACTTGCTAATGGAGAGTGAGTCTCACTCTCCACATCTCCACTAGATTAACAGATTTCCAATTACCACCGGAAAACTCAGGACAGCCAAGGTCGTCAACTGAATAACAGTCCCAACAAAGGAGCTTAATATTTCCAAGAACAAATTCAACGCAGAAGATAGAAGACCCAGTTCTAGTACTGCCAATAGACTTACCGTAAGCGCCAGGAACCACAATGGAATTACCCCCTCCTCCGTGACACCATCGACACATAAAGGAGGAGAACTGATACGCCGAGAAAGAAAATCAGCAGTGCTAAAACAAAATACCTCAGATCAATGGTGCGTGAAGTCCTTGGAATGATGAACTCGAACTGATTTTTGGAGTAGGAAGAACTCTGTGGATTGTGATGCTTTGGGGTGACCTCAATGAACTCACCACCTGTTGAACTGAACCATTTTTGTGTGGTTGATGTGGATCGAATCCACACTAGATGGATAAAAGCCAAGCAGAATGCTTGGTGCTTGGTGATTGTTGTTGTTTCTTGCCAAATACTTGGTTAAATGCTTAAAAACTGGAAATTTAGGACAAACATTTTGGGTTTAAATGATACCAAATTACCTCAACCCACAAGGATGCAGAAACTCCATGGAACGTCTCCACCACAGATGCAAAATGAACCGAGGACCAGGTAACAGGTTTACAGAAATCTGATCATGCAACATGATTTCCAGTGTTGCAAGAGCTGTTGCAAACAACTATAAATCATATCAGTACAAGGGCTGTTGTACTGAACATCTCCAGGGCTGTTGTACAAAGAGCATGAGTGATGATAGAGGTACATGATCATCTGTAAAAGAGACACTGGTTGAGTTAACACATCGAATTGATGAGTGGTCTTCTACTTTTGCAGGGGATGAAAATGAACCCCAGACGAAACCAAACTTGTATAATGAGTGGAGGTGATAGCGGACATAAGCCATCAATCAGATGATTGAGGCAAGATCTGTAAAAAATTTGAGTAAGGGGAGTGCATTCTCTCTCTATTTCTAGAGAGAGAAGCTCTCAACCCTTTTTTTTTTTTTAGTTAATTCAGCTTGAAATTAAAAGGGGTTAAGCGAATGTACAGCCTACAAGGGGCATACCCCAGGGAGGACTAAATGAAAAAAAGAAAAAGAAAAAAAATGCATACTCCCTGACACAACCCGCGGGGTGGGTATTTTGGATGTCCTAGCACAACCCGCTAGGGTAGGGATAAATGAGCAAAATTCCAAATTAAATAAACCCGAAGGCCAATTGAGGTACACGACACAAGGCCCACAGCAAACACACCCAGGTCAGCTGTGGACCCATCAATTTAAAGCCCCACTTTCCGTTAAGTATTGTAGTTGGTGGGGCAGAAATGAAAAACCCACTTTGTAAAAGATCCCATTCCATCAGACCATGGGTTCATTGCAATCCTATGCGTGTAAATCGGACAGATGTGGCCCACCATTACCATTCTTTTACCGAGGAGTAATTTGTGGGGCCAAAGGCTCCCTTTTGCTCACTGAGAGTACTCCATTTGTTTTTATAAAGTAGCAAAACTTGTTGGACCGTAGCCAGCATTGACCAACAAAACCACCAGCAAATTTGCAAAAAGCGTGGGCCCCACTAGGACCCTCATTTCACTTCACACTGCTCGTGCACCAGACTTAGTCGTCCTTTTGAAAACTAGCAGCAGTAGCCCACTGCCCCATATGCCTGTCAGTCACTTTTAACAATGCACCCGATATGATTTTATACATGGGTGGGCCCCACTACCTTCTTCTCCGGGTAGAACACGAAGAATCAGAGAGGAACCCAGCTTAAGGTAAATCAAAACCCAGACTTTCCACAATTTTCCAGATGAAAACTAGGAAACGAAAATTGAAAAGAAATCTACTAGAACTTCATTATCCCTGGAGAGACAAACAGCTCCATACAAAACATAAAGGACAACAAGAATCATCATCAACAATAGCTACCCTAGTAGAACCAGGACCCATGTGGTATTACCCCTCTGCCGTGATATCAAAACACATAACAGAAAAGAACTGCAACACCGAGGTAGAATTGAAAGATAATTCCAGATCCAAAAGTTTCCGAAGGAGCTTACCCAAAAAGGAGTCCTAGCTGGGGTACGCTCTCCATGGTATGAAGTTCCCAATAGATCCTGTTGTATGCTTGAGAGTTGAGGACGAACCCAGTTTGATGAAGACTACCCCATCTTGTGAGCACTGCCCCGTATGATGTAAAGATCTGAAAAACCCAGACCCTTGTTGTTGTTGCTGTTGACCCATGACGAACCTGGGATTTGTTGCCTCACGGCTTGTTGAATAAACTGGGTATAAACCAGGATAGGGCGTGATGTGTTGAGTGGAGATGAAACTTGAGCAAGCTTTCAACCAGGAAGATTGAAGCCAGATTTAAAAATTTTTGTGGTGGGGGAGTGCATTCTCTCTCTATTTCTAGAGAGAGAAGCTCTCAACCCCTTACCTTGGAGTTACAAGAGCATTTTTAGCTCTCAACCCTTTATCCTAGGAGAAGAAGAATGCTTATGGTAGTCTCGTTTGGGGCTTTTTATCAGTGGGTATTTGATGAGTTTTTTTTTTT